>CAVNYN010219034.1:0-193714 GCA_963692815.1 Nyctanthes arbor-tristis
TTATATTTGTCATATTTTTATTTTTAACATCTTATTATCATGAAATCTTGTATCAAATGATATCTCAATTCTAAAAATCTCATTGTGAGAATTGCTTAAAATTTTTAAATAAACAAAATGTAATTTCTAATTATACATAACTACATATTTTCATATGATTTTAAAATACACAAACCAAATTTTTTAAATGTATTTGACCATTAAAAATATGAGAGGATATTTAAATAAAAAATTCCAAAAAAAAATATAATAGAACCTTTTAAGGGCTTAAATATTATAAGAAACCAAGATTAGGGGTGTTCACATTAATAAAAATGTAGTGTGTTTAGTAAAATGAGTGGTGTAGATATAATTAGCCAAATAATAAAAGTGGACTACAATATGGAACAAATAAAAAGGAAATTGGGCATATTTTCACGGGATGGATGGAATAGTAAATTGTGGGAAATATTTCACCAATGGTTTAGAAATTCAATGCATTAAGAATAAATTACTAATTCAAAGAAGTTAATTTTTAGGATTTGAAAAAATTAGTACATAATCATAAGATGTAACCAAACATAAAAAAATAAATGACCTAAAAATATCCCTTGCATAATGTTTCAAAATGATAACAAAACAAATATAGTAATCAATACTCAATATGAGAATTCCATTGCAACAGTGAAAGGAGTATCCATCTGGTTCTTAATTTATGGACTCAACCCTAAGTAGTATCATGTAAAAACCATAGCATCAATTAAACGTACGCATGCATAGCAAGACATTAATGAAATGAATAAATCAAACATAGTAATATATTATAGAAACAATCCCAAAAAGAATCAAAGAAATTATAATTCAAAATAAACAATCCATCTAAATAACATTAAAGTAGTGGAAAAAAACGCCAAATTTGAAAACCATGTCCATATACATTAGTAATAATTAACCAATGGAATGAAAAGTGGGAAAAAATCCAGCCTCTCAAAGTCAAGCATAAAGTAAAAAAAAGGTAATTTATATAAGCATCAATTATTGAAGTCATTCGGACTCATCTTTCAATCCGTCACAAGCTTAACAATTCTTCAGATATTGGAGGAAGACTGCCTGACAAATCCACATCCATCACCACCAAACGATTATTTGTTACACTCATCATTCGTCTCTTGAACCAAGTGTTAGCTGGACATGTGACTCTATTGTTATTGACATAGTTCAATAACTAATAAAATTTTATATTAAATAGATATGCATTTTCACTAATGCATATCAAACAAATTGATATGCATTTTCACTAATGCATATCTATTTTCACCCCAGTAATAATGCATTATTAGAAGAATAATAATGCATTAGTCGACTAATAGCCCTTGTACATTTTCACTGATGTAAGCCCATTATTTACATTATTATTTGGGTATTCTCTGTCTCTTTATTTACATTATTATTTGGTTAACACAACTTTATAAAATTTCACCCTACGAAAAAAAAGAAAAGAAAAAAAAACTTATAAATTTTCAATTGCAAAAGAAAAAAAAAACTTATAAACTTACCTATTGTTTATTTTTTCAAATAGTATGATATTCACTAATGCATATCTATTTTCACGTTATAGTAATTCTAATTTTACTAAATTTTAATAAAATTTCTTTTTGGGTGAAAATATTAATTGATATGCATTAGTGAAGATATAATAAAATTTGCCTTCAGAAGGGAAAAAAGAATTTGATAAATGGATAGATAAGAGCATAATTGGAGACGATTTGATTGTGATTTCAAATTACCGAACCTGGATGAGGATAACTAACTTGAGAGATTGAAATCAATTAGGAAAATGATTTGAGTGGATGCTAGAAACGGAAACCTACCCTTTGGGGAGGAAATACTGGAGTTAAATTTCATCTGAAAAAGATATAGTTTTTAAGGAAAAGAATAAATATGGAAATAATAGTAATAAATTGAGGTGAAGGGATAAGTTGGATGAAAATTAAGGTGTAGAAAAGAGAGTAAGAACAATAAATATGGAAATGATAATGAACATGGAAATTGAGAGGCGTGGGATAGAGATTCACCGCAAGACTGCGGTATCTATAGACACCGCGGAAAAAGAGCGGGAAAAATGCGGTGTCTATAGATACCGCAACTCTTGATTTACAGTATAATAATAGATTTAGGTGGTCCATCGAATAATATTCTTATCGTGTCTAATATCTTTTACAAATTTTTGTCTTTAATTATTATTACATCTACTATTGAATATTCTAAAATAAAAATATTTTATTTACGTACACAAGCAAAAAGTAACATCAATAAAAATATATATACCACATGTTCACTACTACTTTTATCCCAATTATTTAGTCTTATTTTCTTTTTTGGGATGTTTCAAATATATGGCTCCATTTCTATATTAAAAAGTATAATTTTCATTAGTTTACAAATCTATCTATATTTAATAATTTAATTATAACTATCACTATCAATTTTGAATTCTACTTATATTTTTTTAAAAAAATGTAATTCTACTTATATTAAATAAACATAAATTAGGAAAACGGATCAGAAAATGCACCTTTTTAATGCAGAAGCACCTACAGCCACATAGCACAATTCAAAGAACATAGATTACGACTCAAGAACAATCTTTATTTTTTCTAAATTGAAAAGCAAGCAAACCCTATAATGCTGAGAAACGAATATAAATGGATGCCTTAATGGGCTACAGACTCTAAGTTGGCCGGACTTAAGTGTAAAGGCCCAAATAAGACAAGGACTTGAAATAAAAATAAAAGAAACAATAAAACCTCATAGGAGGAAGTGTCAAATGCCCAAAAAGAGACGTATACAGAGGCAAGGCAACTGGTTACGTTCAGCTCGTCGAGCTACCCAATAGCATATATTATGGGCTGAAAATGGACACCGTATGTGAAAGTTATGCCTATAATAGTGAACACTGACCAATCCGATTAGCAACACGTATCGAATTTGTCCAGGAACACTGCCGCTACGCGACCCACATCATTCTCCCCAGGGTCAATGAGATTCTTCCTCGAATCTGTACGCGCAATGGCAGGCTTCTCATCGATATCCTCATAAGGAAACAAGTATTGGACATTGAACACATCAAATGTGCGGATATGACTAGGCAACTTCAACCTATAAGCATTCGGATTGATCTTCTCCACAATCTCAACTGGCCTAATGGTGCGTACAAACAACTTAGAATATTCATGAGCTGTAATATGGTTTGTGAGAACCGTCCACAAAAAATCGCCCACCTCAAACTCCACATGACGTCTGCGCTAATCAACCGACTCCTTGTACTTACGGGCAGAATCAGTCAAGCGAGTATGAGCCTCCTCATGAATTTGTTGGGGCCTCGAACAATGAGTCTCCAAATAAGGAATCGCGTATCATGGTCTGAAACAATAGAAATTGGTGAACCATGAAGCAGTACACCTCTAGAAAGAACAAATGCGTAGTACGAAAAGCGTCTGTTGTTTTCTTACAAGGAATGAAATGCGTCATTTTAGAATATCTATCAAAGACCACAAAAATAGAGTCATTTTCCCGTTCATGGTAATCCCAGAATAAAATCCATACTTGATATCTGTCCATAGTGCAGAAGGGATCGAAAGGGGTCGATAAAGTCCTACATTAGTGACCTTCCCAGTTGCTACATGACAAACCAGACATCTGGCAACAAAGCTCCCTACCTCACATCGAATAGTAGACGAAAAGAATGAGGCAGTAATGAGTGCTATAGTACGGTCACGCCCAAAGTGGCCCTCCCCGTGAAACTCCTCAATTAGCTTCAACCTTAAACTGTAGTTATGAATACATAACTGCACCCATTTGAAAATAAAACCACCTTGTAAAATATACTGGGGGTGTGGACCATGCAATAGATGAGAATAAACAGGGCTAAAATAAGAATCATCGACATATAAAACGGCAAAAGTGTCAAACCCCGGCACTGTAACCTGCAACTGAGTCAAGAAGCTATGACGACGACTTAATGCATCAACCACTCTCTTAGACACCCCAGTTTGATGTTTGATGACAAAATTAAACTGTTGCAAGAAAGCTATCCAACCATTATGCTAAGATGACATCGTATCTTGACTGCCTAATGCTTTAACGCCTCGTGGTCATTGAATAAGATAAACTCTCACTAGAAAAGGTAGTGCCGCCAACGCCAGATGGCTTGAACAATGGTAAAGAATTCAATATCATATGTGTTGTACATTCCTTGAGCCCTGTCAATTTCTGAATGAAATAAGCCACAAGTCTCCCATCCTAACTAAGAACTGCGCCAATGCCCAATTTTGAAGATCACAATTGAGAGCAAATGCCTTTGAGAAAACTTGTAGGGCTAACATAGGTGTTGTTGTCAAAACGCTTCTTGATCTCTACAAATGCCTTCTCAGCTTCTAGAAACCATTCAAACTTTACTGCCTTTATACAATTAGTAATGAGTACCATGATACTACTGAAGTGCTGAATGAAGCGCCAGTAGAAAGGCGCTAAACCATGGAAACTGCGTACGTTTGAGAATGACTTTGGACGAGGCCAGTTCTGAATTGCCTCTATTTTACCAAAATCTACTAGTATACCTCTAGCAGAAACAATATACCCCAAAAACAAAACCTGGTTAGAGAAAAATATACACTTCTTAGGTGCTGCAAAGAACTATTCATTAAAAGGACAGAAGGGACGTCTTGCAGGTGAGAATCACGATCATCCTCTAAAGCGCTACAAACTAAGATATCATCAAAGTACACAACCACACATTTACCAATGAACGGCCTCAAGCTTTATTCAACACCAGCATGAAGGTGATGGGCACATTGGCCAACCCAAAGGGTATAACCAGCCATTCAAACAACTTCTCCTATGTATTGAACGTTGTCTTGCATTCATCCCCTAGGCGAATCTGGATATGATGGTAGCCACTCTTCAAATCTTACTTTGTAAACACAGTTGTGCCTACCAACTGATCAAGCAAATCATCTAGCCTTAGAATGGGAAAGCAATAACGAATTGTGATCTTGTTAATGGCTCTATTGTTCACAAACATCCGAAAACTGCGATCTTTTTTTTTTTTAGAACAAGTAGTACGGGTACTGCGCAGGGGCTAAGACTCTCTCGCATACACCTTTTATTTACCAATACTTCCACCTGTCTTCTCAATTCCTCATGTTCTGCAGGACTCATACGATAATGTGGTCTATTAGGTAATGAAGCACCAGGAATCAAATCAATTTGGTGCTAAATATCTCGCAATAGAGGAAGACCACTTGGTAAATCGTCTGGAAATACATCATGAAATTCAGCCATCAAGGCAGTAGCTTTGGGGAGAAGCCTAATCCCATCAGCTGCCCTCAAAACTCCATCAGTCCCAACCAAACAACAACACCATTTGAGCCTCCAACATCTCATAAACAAATAATGATTGGGACAAAAGATTATTACTGTCCCCTATTAAGGGTGAAGAAGCAAGGTCCTTAGAGGGTAATAAAACAATCTTTTTACCCAAAAATGAGAAACTATGACATCCCAAATTTTCTTTACCCATCTACTCTACATGATTACCTAAACATAAGGCCTAATTTATATATAGACCAAAAGTCAAAGGTGTAATAATTAAGTCATGGTAAAAATTAAATTATATGGTCATCAAAGGGTTAAGTGAAATAATTAAATGTTAAAGAACTAATGGATAAATAAAAATTGACAAGGACCAACTTATACAACATAAAGATGTTGAGGGACCATGTGTGCAAATTATATATTATATATATATATCTTGCAATTGGGAAATTACATACATACACACACAAGCATAGACGCAGAGTCGGCCGAAGAAGAGAAAAATGGAAGAAAAGAAAAGAAAAAGAAAAACGAAGGAAAAAGGAAAAAGATGACACGCCCCACTCCCAGTACCTCTACTTACTAGAAGTGTGACGTGTGCCGACGATAAATTCCAACTAGAAGCTAGAATTTACCGTCAATGTTCATTAATATACTACTTATTTTAGAAAATTTCGACAGCATTCCCTTATTTTACTAACAAAACCCAACATGTATACTCCCCAAGAACAACACCAACACCAACACCAACACCAACACTAGCACCAATACCAACACCAACACATTAACACATCACAATCTGCCTATTTCTCATTATAAATAACACCATCTCATAATTGGGGAATATACTAAACCGATTATAATTTCCATGACAACACCAAGTACATACTAGTAAGTTAACCTTATCGAGGCCTATAACTCATAGTAACAACAAAACCATAATAATCTTTATGAGGTGGCTCGAATCCTTAAAGTAGCAGGCTCGATCATAATGCGTTGCTCAAACTCATATTGCTGCCTGAAAAGAAAATCATTTAGAAAAACATATGAGCTAAGTAGCCCAGTGAGTGGAGTTTTATAAATAAACATGCTTTGAAAGGTCGAAAATACATCTTTTGTAAAATCCGTAAGATGGAAAAACCACTTATTGGTTTTCATCATTTGAAACATCATTCCAGTATAATATCAACATTGATAAAATCATTGCATATTAGAAAACATCATAAAATTCATTAGAGAACATTGTGAACATCATTCATTTAATAATCGTCATAAAATCCACTTGAAAACATCATAAAAGTCATTTCATTTTAAGATCATCACAAACTTTCCCCAAAAAGTATCCAACATATCACATGATCATGATATTAAGTCATACGCGCGTAGACGGTCAGCTTGGGCCATAGGTACTTTATGACCCCTTCGCCCTAAGCGGCACAATTAAACAGCTTGAGCCATAGCTAGCACATAGGCCCCTTCGCCTGGGTGGTGTTCTTTTGGTCAGCTTGAACCATAGGCCCCTTCGCCCGTAGGTGGCATGATCATAACATAGAATACATATTTGAGGTTTTTCATATATCATGAATCATATTTCAAATCAAACATTTTTTCTAAAAATCGTGAAGCATCATAAACCACATTTCAATTCCAACACTTTCTCTGAAAATCATGAGCATCATTTTTACATAAAATTTCACATAAACTTTTCTAAAGAAACATCAACTTTTGTGAAATACATATTCATTGTAACACATTCCAAACTTATGTGAAATCATGACATAATATATTTTCATTTAGAAGAAAAATGAGATGAAGAGCTCCACTCACCGACTAAGTAGCATCTTTTCGTGTTTCACTTCCTTTTAGCCCTTCACATTTCCTGTAACATTATATAAACATTTCACTTAACATTTAATTCCTTTATGTTTCTCAATTCACACATATAACCTAATTCTTCGCCTAAACTAAACATGAAACTTCCTTGATACTATAAATTCTCTACTTCATTAAATGCCCTTATATTCCTTTACTTTCCAATTAAATATATAATTGTCCTTTTCATATGATTATTCTTGTCTTCACTACATCTTAAGAATTGTAATGATACCACATATTAAAATCTTAAATTCCCTCCATACATCAACACTAACCCTTCATTCTTAAACACAAACTCTTACCTTTCAATAAATTCTCACATTTATTATTAAATATTAAATTATTCATTAAGTGCATGTATTCTCAACATCACCCAATTCCTCAACCACCATGATATTAATCCATAAGGTTATAACACCAACTTATTGAATCAAGACTTAATTCAATTCTTTACAACAAGGATCGTTAAGTTTTTCCCCTGTTTGGCAATACCCATTCAAAACCATTTTTAAAATCACAAATGATGTCGTATGTTTATGAAATTCTCCTAGAAGATAAGAAACTCATATATGTTTATCATATATGAAATTGAGCTCAAGAAAAACACAATCAGAACACCAAAATATTTTCCTACTTCCCAAAATCTCATTCTCGGTAAAAACTGACCATCCTCACAAAACAGGTCATAAAAACCCCTACGGGTCTCCAAATGATGTCATTCGAATTTTCAATGATAGAGAACTGATAGAGGATCATTTTCCAACTTGTATCTTGTTAAAATTCCCCTTATACAATCAGTTATGGCCTTCTAAAGTTGGGCGGGCAGAAACTTCATCCTTTCCAAAATCCAATTCTAGCCTTGATTCTTTTATTAAACTTATACATATATGCTTGGCTTTCATAGAATTTCATGTTAACCTCTTATACTCTCCTTTTGTATTAAAGACCAAGATTTTCATCTTGCAATTAATCCAAAAGCTTCATTTAATTTAACAAAATGTCATGAAATTCATTTCAAAGTCCCAAAGAACACTTCTTTCAAAATTCTAGCTTTAATGTTTTCTTTCTAACCCATAATTTCATATACTAATTCTCAATAATTCTACACTAACCCTTGTATGATTTTCTTTTCATGTCCAAGAATAACTTCACGCCATTTAAACTTGTAAAACGGCTAAATCATAACCCTAGTACTCCATCCTATCAAAATTCTTTAGATTAACCTTATTAACCTTAAACCCAAAATTCTCATAACATGCATATGCTTCAAGAATTTTCAATTACATCTAACCCACATCAACAAACGCAACATTTCTCTTTTAATATTTATCACCTCAAACCATATATGAAAAATCCCAATTTTTTTTTCATATCTAGGATTTATGAAAATCAACCCATAATATATTATAGAAGCTAATAAAAATAAAACTCATTATTCTCTCAACATAAACATCAATTATTTAACATCAAATCATAAGAATAAATCACAAATTTAACACCCAATAGAAAATACATAAACCATAAAAATAACTATTTCACTTGCCCATATGAAATTGTACCAAGAAATCAAGAGCCCAAGTACCAAACCAAGCTAACAACGTGCAAACCCCTTCTTCCTTTTCCTTTTTCCTTCCATTTTCTTTTTCTTTTCATTTTATCCCTTCCATTTCGTTTCTTTCTGCCGAGCTGCGTGTGTGTAGTGTGTGTTTGTGTGTAATTTATCCCAAAATGCAAGAGAATTATCTAGAGGGTTAGGAAAATTGCACCTTAAGTCCCTCAACTTCTTGCTTTACTTCATTTAGGTCCCTAACTTTGCCATGATTTCATTTAGCTACCAACTTGTAATATAACTCCACATAAATCCCAAACTTATTTAATTTTGACCATGACTTAACTGTTTCACCTTTAACTTTTGGGTCTGTATATAAATTAACATTTAAACTTACGTAACCACGTGTAATAAAAAGGTAAAGAAAATATATTTTCTTTATGTCACAAAAGAAGTGAGAGATTTTGAGCTAGTTGGTGTGGCTTGACCTTGAGTTCTCAATTTTCTTGTGCAATTTCATATTGGTAAGTCAAGGAATTACTTCTAGAGTTTATGCATTTTCTAATATATGTTGAATTTATGGTTTATTCCTATGATTTGAGACTAAATAATTGATGTTTATTTTGAAAGAATGATGGGTTTTAATTTTTAGATCCTATTATATATTATGATTTGATTTTCATAAACCCGTTATGAACTTTGACTCTTTGCCATATGTAATCTATATTAAGATATGGATTTGAAATGGCATTAAGGAATGCATCTGTATCCTACAATTTATAATTAGATACAAGACCACTACGAAATGCCGCATAATGAAAAAATTACAATACATATAATCTTTAGCAATCTAAATATTAAAGAAACATATACAAACATTCTTAGCAAAATAACCAAATATTTATCCATTTGTATCAATAGTGAAAGACACATAATGTTTATCCAGAGTTTTAAAAATATATGTTTAAAACTACAATTGTTATATCTTTTGTTTGAAATAAAAGAAAAAGAAAATTTTAGAAAAATACAACCATTCTTTTTTTTTTATGAATCTACTACTTGTCCAAGCAAGTTACATGTGTGTGTGGATGACTATTACATTCAATGGATTATACTTTGGAAAAGACTTTTTAAGCATACAAGTGGGAAATCAAGTTGTTTATTAGTTGGATTCAAGATTAATTATTTTAATAATAAATTTGTAATTCATAAATTGCTATTTTGCCTTTCTTGCATCTATAAATTGGGCATTTATGTATTTCATTTAAACCATCAACAAAAGAGTGAAAATTTCCTCTATATAGTTTCTTTTCTTGTGCTTCTTCATATCTTCAATATTGTCTTTATTTCCTTTACTTTTATAACACCTTTTTTTTTTGAAACATAGTTTTATAACATATTATCAGCACAAGATTCTTCCTATTGAGCATGGTGTTATAGCCAAAGTTTGTGAAAGTCCAAGGAAGTTATTCTTTCATCACATCAGAGGTATAATTTCTAAACCCTTTTTCTACACCCCTATGATAGCCGGTTCTCATTATGTTTATACATATACTACCTATTAATATATATATATATATTATACTACCTATTAATGGTTGAATATCATCCTTAATGTATTGAATTTATCAACCCTTGAAAGGATACAAATCGTTGCTAGGTACTGCCTCTATGGACAGTTTATGATTCCTATCAAATATTATATTGCTCCCGAAGAAGCACATAAGAGTATGTTGTTATTCTTGAAGAATATCACATGCTAGTAAACTATATTGTTCTTGAATAGCAAAGGAAAAAAAAAAAGAGGAAATTACAAAACCCATATATGTAGTAGTTGATGTTCTTGAAGTAACACAATTAGAAATCTTATATATGTTGATATCTATAAAGCTAGATGGCTTTATGTCATGTTTATATTAGCACTATATGTTGAATTTTGTGTTTGGTAAAGTGTTTGTTTCATATAAGAAAGCATTTCTAATTGAGAAGTTAGTAAAAGAAACTACGATGTTAAAATTCATCTCTATCATGCATCAACAGCAACTTTGAGATTAAATCTGTACCTACTGGTGGATATTTTGCATATGAAACAAATTGTACATGATAAATATATGAGTCCAGTATTGTAGGAATTTTATGGTTCAAAAATCGGACATCAGATGAGTAAGATATGATTTTTTTAAGAAGCTACACAAGTACTGTCCAGATTATAGCTTAGTGTTGCATGGTATAGTTCTTATCACTTTTGCTTGTTCTTATTTATACTTTAGACCTATATATAAGCTCAAAAATGTAAAGAATGACTAGATACAATGATTGTATGAATATTGAAGAATTCATGGAAGTCAACTACATTACAAGATATACTAAAGGTACTCAACTAGGTATGTGTAGCATTTTATGCAATGAACGCTTGTCATAAACACTAACAAGGTTACAAAATCTTCAAATCTAGTATTTGAATATACATCTCTCATGCTAATATCCATTATGAATTAAGTTATGTGATCTTTGAAATCCAATATGTATGTGTTAGTATACTTCCTTATAAATAACAATTGTTATTGATATATCCAAATTTCTAATCTTATTCTTGATTATCACGATAGTTCTAAAATGGCAAATTTGGCAAAGATTTATTTCTTGGCTCTTGATATCAGCGGAAAAAATTATCTTTCATGGATACTAGATGCCTAGATTCACTTGGAATCTATGGGCCTTGGCAAAACAAACAAGAAAATAATAATGCTATAAGCCAAGAAAAAGCCAAGACTATGATATTCCTTCGCCGTCACTTGGACGAAGGATTAAAGAGTGAATATCTCACTGTAAAAGATCCTAAAGATTGAATATCTCACTGTAAAAGATCCTGAAGATCTGTAGAGAAGCTTAAAAGAATGTTATGACCACCAAAAAATTGTGATATTGCCTAGAGCTCGTTATGAATGGTTATATTTAAGGCTACAAGATTTTAAGTCTGTAGCGGAATATAATTCAGAAGGGAAATTTTCACTCTAGGTCCCAGCCTTTCAATTTTGTATCAATTAGTCCCCATTCTTTTTTTTTTGGCCTACTAAGTCTCCAACCTTTCATTAATTACCGTATTATGTCCCCAACGTTACTTTTCATCCCCAACTTTTCAATTTTCACTATTAGCCCCTATTAAAATGACTATTATACCCTTGATTCTTATTTCCACTATAGGTCTCCAACCTTTTAATTTTTATAGAATTTTGTACTCCTTTTTTTGGGAGCATAGGAACTCCAACCTTTCATTTTTTATCACGTTATATTTACATTAACACTTTCTATACCTAACATTTTAAATTTTACTGTTAATACCATTTAATTAATTAAAATAAAAAATAAAAATAATATAAAATAAGAAGTCTACCCACTCCAACTCACTCTTACATAACATAACAAAAAATGATCTATAACGGTCTTAATAGATATCAAATTCTCGTTGAAGAAAGTTGTCGATCTAAGTATCAACTTGACGAATCGAATTCGATTTTTTGATTTACTACAAATCACATGGCGGATACGGATTGGTAGATCCATCCTAAAAAATTGATTTTTGATTTACAAAAAAAATAAACATAGCCATAATAATTTACTCTAATTTCATTTCTTATCTCTTTTTGTGATTTTCACCTTAATTTGCCCCTATTTGTTATTTGTCTTAATTAGATTTGATCTGCCAATTGTGGATCCACAAAAAATTAGATTTAGCATATTAAAGTTCGATTTCATTTTTGTAAATAGAAAATAATTTTTTTATCCACCATGATCTATATCCTCTACGTGATATGTGATGAATCAAAAACTTGATCCAATCTGTTACATCGATTCTCAGATTGGAAACTTTTTTTTAACGTGGATTAGGTATCCATCAAGTTTAGTGTAGATCAAATTTTTTTTATAGATCATTGCGGGCTAAAATGTGTAGATTTCTTATTTTATATTATTCTTTATTTTTTTATTTTTACTTAAATAATTAAGGGTATAATGGTAATTTTAGTAGGAACTAAAATTAATAATTGAAAGGGTGAGGACGAAAGGTGTTATTAGGGAAACAATACGATAATAAATGAAAGGTTAGAGGTTTTATATGCCCAAAAAATAATGAGGATAAAATTGTATAAAAATTGAAAGATTGGGGACGTATAGTGGGAAAAAAGAATCAATGGTATAATAGTCATTTTGACAGGGGTTAATAGTGAAAATTGAAAGGTTGGGGACGAAAAGTAACATTGGGGACATAATACGATAATTAATGAAAGGTTGGGGATTTAGTAGGCCCAAAAAAAGAATGGGAACTAAATTGATACAAAACTGAAAGGTTGGGGATCTAGAATGAAAATTACCCAAAAAGAAAATTACTTGACTTTTACGTACACGCAAGTGTCAAAATAAAATAAAAAGAATAATGCTATTTATCTAGACTGGAGACCGGTCTCCAATTTAGTTGTCATTTATTTATTGGTTATTCAATAAATCAATGCTCCCATATATTTATATATCTCTACCTATCTCCCAATGTAGTAATACTAACCAGACTGGAGTGATAAATGTACTAGGAGAATCAAGTGGCGGGAGGGAACTCGTCACATGCGTGCAAATTGGGAAGACGTTTCACTCCATGGTGGTTGTGTCACTTCACATTCAAGGTGGTCACTTCGCTATCAGCAAAGAGAGGAAGTCGCTAAAGCTATTGGTCACTTCTCGCAACCACCCACTTTCAGCCTAGGAGATTGCTTCGCTATCAATTACTCGTGATTAGGCGGAGGAGTTGTTAGCGAGATTAGTGTTAATATTTGTAATATGTTATGAAATAGAACGAAAAATATGGAAAAATAGAGAGAAAACTCAAGAATTCTGTGTATATTATGAGAACCAAAGACGCCTATTTATAGGTACAAGTCTAGGGTTTTGGGGGTAGAGTAGTCATTCACAATATAATTCAATAATTTATAACACTCCCCCTTGAATGCCTAATCTATACAACAATTGCCTCATTAAAAACCTTGTTTGGAGAAAAACCCAACGGAAGAAAAACACTACCAAACTAAGGAAAAAGAGTGCAATTGATTCTGAATAAATTTTGGAGCGTTCAAGATGCTGCCTTATTAAAACCTTGGCAGAAAAACCCAATGGGATAAAAAACTGGTCAAAGGAAAAAGAGTACAACTGCTCCCCCTGAATTCGTTCAATAATGGTCCTCTTGTATTGAATCATTTGGTCAAATCTTCAATGCACTTCAAGACCTACCATGGAAAAAACCCTGTGGAAAAAAATCCAAGTGACAGAAAAATACATTATTCTTTGATACGCTGTTAAAATTGTCTCATTAAAAACCAAATTAGGAAAACCCAGTGGAATAAAACCTTAGTCTATCTTTCTTATCTATATTGGCAATCTATACAAAAACTTTCAGTTCTTTATATGCTTCAAGCATATCAAATACTTCGATATTATACCATATTTATGATATTTTTATATATTGCCAATTGAACAGAACTTCATATTTCAACTCTACCACCACATATTTAATGATACTTCCACATAAGTATCTATTGATATTTTATTGACATGATATATATTTTCAAATCACTTGACTGCTGGTCTTGACATATAGCAATCTACTAGATTGCATCCTTTTGTTTTGGCTAATATTCAATGTTATTAAATTTTTTATGAAAGATTAGTTCATCATCCTCACAATCGTTGAGCTCATAAATATTTATTTATTGGCAACAACTATTTCTTATCGATTGCATTTGATTCTCAGTGTAGACATAATACTTTGAGATCTCTTTTATTTTACTACTTTCAGGTATTTGAACCTCTTCAAGGGTTTTCTGATTAGTTATGTCTATATACTCTTCTAGTCTACTATGCCTCAATATGACCATCATATAAAATATTTGCTCCATATTCTATTTCCAAAGATGTTTGTTTTGGAATCGATCATCATCATGCTTCAAGCATACTATTAATATCTTAGATCCTCTTATACGAATTATTATATCAATCTAAATTGGAGCACTTAATTTAGCAAACACTATTGGTAACCATATAGTCAGTAATCTGAAATGCAAACTATCTTGCAAACTTCAAGTTTGCAATTTACTATGCGAGGACTATAAAACGCATTTCATATATTTGTTACCAACTATCAATTTCTCCCCCTAATGCTGAGAATAATTAGCGAATGAAGCAACAATCGACAAATCACGTCGTAACAAATCAGCCTTCGGGGATGAAAAATAAATGTTATATAAAGGTTGCAAACCTGAACTTGTATTCTCAGCATTGAAAAATATTCATCTCAATTCTGTGGTGGCGCGATTACACATAAATCGCATTTATAACCTTTAGTAAAGAGAGGCTTCTAACTGTAAACCAACTATAAAGGGAGTATCATATAAATTTTATATTTGGCAAATTTATTGAGAATATCGTTGCTACCTATGAAATGTTGATTTCACTCAACTACAAATGATTGTTCTCATTAAATAGTATAGCAAATAACTTGAGGCATATCCAATGGTTTTGCTACACCATAGGCAAACAAGTACCCAACCAAAATATAAATTACTAATGACGTAAATACCTTTATTTTATATCTAGAACTTTGCTTATAATAAATCAATATAAGCAAATAATCTTATAAACTTCAGTTTATGAGTTATATCGTACATGTGACCTCTAGTGGATCCAAACCTAGATGGTCTACATGGAGGTGAATGGGTCCATGGTTCACCCCTAAATATTTTCTAAATACGTTTGGAAACATAGTTTCAAATTTAGCTAGTGATATGTTTGTAATTTATTTGCCTTGAGAACAGATGATACATGAAATCTAAAGAACTTCCAGTTCTTCAAATTATTCTTATTATTTTTATTATAAAAAAACCGAGATGGTCGAACCGGTCATGCTAAATAAAAAACTTCCAGCTTAACAAGGATTTTCAAATAATAATTGAACTTTTGGTTCGATATATTTAATAAAATCTATGAGATTTTATATGATTGTCCATAAATATTTAGCATGACATCTTTAGGATTTTTGCCATAATTCAATTCGGAAAATATCACTATATTTATTATATTACTTGTGATATTTGTCGAAATTTGTACTTCGAGTACGGTAAAATATTCCTTGACAAGATATACTCATGAAATCTTCAGGATTTCAAATGTAAATTTTATGAATATCGAATCAACTGAAATCCTAGAATCATTAGGATTCTATATTCTTACAGAATACTCGTAACAATCTCATTTGTCAAGAGCAATAAATTACTATTTCAATTTAGCTTCATATAAATCTACTCTTCTGGAGTAACATCAATCTAATTAAGCTATTACTTCTTCAAGAGTAGTAGTCTAACATTCTTCAATATCATTTAAACTGTAAGAAAAAGAATCATTGAAATGCTAGACATAATAATTTTTCACTTTGATGATATGTAATATTCAACTGGAATATCAATGTATTGTGCTTTTGTCTATGAAAACACAATAATTTATTGAACATATGTTGCTCTTCGAGAGCACAACATATTCAACTAGAATATTATATTTATAATATTTTTTCAAGAAATTTAATCGATTACACATTCTATGGCTCTTTTAGAGCCTACCATATTCTTCTAGAATATGATATATAATTGTGAATCTTCCTTTAAAAATATCAAAATAATCTTCTAGATTATTAATGAATTTGAGATACTTTTCCTTCCTTTCTTTTCAAGAAATCACGATATGGGAACATAATTATTTTTATTCAAGATGCAACAAAATCCAATATAATAATGTTCTAGATCATTACTAGAATTCTAAAGGCAGTAATTCATAAGAAAATACAATCAATAATAATTTAGATATTCCAATATAACTAATTATCTAAAATAAGCATCACCAATAATATGGTAAAAGCATATGAATTTCCTTTAAGAAACTCACTCATTAACTCCGTCGGTGTATGAGATGGGTGATAATGAAAGGAAAGTGATTAGTAAAAGCTTATATAGAATTCAAAGCCATAAAAACTTTTGTTCATAATTCACATAGAAAAAACCGATTTGGAGTTTAGATTTAAATGAAATCTTCTGGATTTCATAAAAGATCTTTAGGAGTAACTCTCAAGATTTACTAGATATAATTTATACAAACTTTGCTCTTTAGGAGTATACTCAATCTAAATTGCTGCTACTTTCTCAAGTAGTAATGAATTCTAATATAAAATTTAAATTTGCATAGATATATGCTCTCCATGGACAATATATTTTATACTTAATAATTTAGTCGACTACTGCTACTGAAGTAGTTCAATATTCTTTTAGAATCTTAAAATTTGTAACAATTTGTTCTGCTGAAACAAATAATATTATCTTATAGTACTAGTGCTAATGTGATCTTCAAGAATAATCATTAAATTCTTTCACTAAATTTAAATCATACAATAACGGGCTCTACATGAGCAATATCAACCTTTCATTGTTAAATAGTACTAATTTAAAACATTGTTACTTCCAAAACAATAATTAAATATTCTTTAGAAATATTCAGTATAGATCTTTTATATTTTTTCTCCAAAAATAAGTAATATTTAACTGAAATATAACAATAAATTATGCCACTTCAAGAGCATCATATATTACTCTTTTTGCAATTTATTTAGACTATTACTACTTCAAGAGTAATAGTTTAAAACACTGAAGCCATGTAAATTAATAACTATATCTTATATGAATTACTCTTGATGTACAAGTAATACTCTGTAGGAATATTATAACTGGTTGTGCTACTTCAAGAGCAACAACATATAATACAGTATTATATATTTAACAATAAATAATATTCACATATAACAAACAAATTATATGGTTAATGATTAATATAATAACAATGAGAAGAAAAGAGTATCTAATAGAACACAAAATAATAATAATAATAATAATAATAAAAAACAACAACAAAAAAAATAGTGCTTCTTCTGGAGCAGAAATTACTATATTCTTGTAGAATATCGAATATTGGTTGTTTCTTCAAAAAACAACAATCAACAATAATTCTCATTACATCTTGCTCTTTAGAAGCAAATTAATTTCCTAGAATATTTTAGTAAGAGATAAAGTTGTAACTTTTCACTAATCACAAGAAATATCTTATCAAATATTTTATCCAATTATTTATAAGGAAACAAATTATGTTCCTTTATCATATCATAATTCTTGACATATCTCAAGACTCTTTTAATAATATTACTCAAATATATATATTATATATATATATTATTCAAGAATATTTAATATCAAGAGAAATTTGTAATCTTCAGGAATTTATACATAACAATCTTGAAGATTATTAATGTGATAGAATGCTACATCCCCATAAATATCAACATGTTAATTATAATATATGGGGATAATCATGTGAAATTCAAAATTTAATCTGATAAACAACGTATCAATTACGATGCATAGATCTATATAAGTTTATCATATTGCGAAGTAAAGTATGACAAAAATGAGGTAAATAGTGGCTTTCATATTTCCATTCATCTATAATAGACTGCCACAATTATTTCAGGAAAGGAATCAATTAAGAGATAATTCATGATCTCCTTTCCATTGTAAATAAAATACCAAAAATTCATTGAATTGAATTTTGGCTTTCCATCCCCATATATGCACGTAAAAACTTGTGACTCAAATTAATTTTTGAGATCAAGTCATATACATGACAAAAGTAAAAAAGACGACTAGTTTAACTCTTACACAATGATGATACAAATTTAGGGATAATCTTACCATTAAATTGGCAAGTTATTCCACCAATTGAATTGGCAGATAATTTTGTAAAAAAATTAGAGAAAATGTTACTAATTAATTGGTACATCATACTATACTCGATTAAATATAACTTCGATTGACAAAAAAAAGATTGAATACTATGACTTGTGATAGCCGCATGAAATCGGCAAAAAGATTAGTTTTGCATAAACATATTGGATGAAAAGAAGAATTCAATAACTTGCATATTAGAACCATGTGAAGCAATGATGAATCATGATTCGTGAAAGGGAAATCAAATATGGTTTACTTGATTCTGGTTTCCAACAAAAGAGATTCTTACTGGACCTAAAACCAGTATAAAGAAACGATTTGAAAATCAAACAATCGATCTTGTATGTAAAATATTTTGAGTTTTTCGTGCTGATAACGTGTTATGAAATAGAACGGAAAATACGGGAAAACAGAGAGAAAATAGAGAGAAAACTCAAGAATTTTGTGTAGATTTTGAGTTTTGGTTGAATTGATAACATTTATATGAAGTTGATTGAATTGATAACATTTATATGAAGTTTCACGTAGCGTGTTTGGGTGTATATGGATGGTATAATCTCAATTTAAAAAAAAAAAAATCATAGTAATAAGTACCTAAAATTGATGGCTGGTGGAATCATAAGAGGAAAGGATCTGAAGGCCTTCTTTAAACATCTGAACACTGTACATATGTGAATTGAATCTCCAATGAAATGTAAAAACCATAATCCCACGAGGCATTGTAAAATCTGTATCATTGCGGTCAAATCAAGCATCTACTAAAGTTTCATAGAATATATCTAATTAGACTAAGGTGTTTTGCCACATAGTAGGAGTAGAGAATCTTGTCCTGGATTTCAAGATGAGATTATATTACGAAATGCAATAAAAAATACCAAAAATATGAACATATTCCGTTACTTAGATCACTAAATGCCTTTTCTCCCAACAAGCAAATAAGAAACTAAAAATAATTAGGGAATCTGAATTAGTTTCTAAAATAAGCGTGTCTACACTCTTCATCATAATATATAAAGTTGAATGCATAAACAAATTGACCAAGAAACTTCAGGATGAAATCGTCTGCGCACGTTGGCTATATAGAGTAAAATTCTAAAAGTTGAAGAATAAGAATTGGACATCTAATTTAGTGCCAAGACCATGAATTTTAAAAGAACGTTGAAGAATAATGGACATCTCATTTACTACCAAGAATATATATGATGATCCCTAAATTTTAAACAGCATTATATATGGTTTTATGCTGATATATTTTTGCATTCTATGTGTTTTCACAACTATGTCAATATATACAAGTGACGAGTTAAATTACAAGTTGATACATTTTTTAATACGGGTGTGTGTTAATACTTTTGACAACTATATGTCGAATTAGAAACTGTATATATGGACACATTTCTGTATACAAGTGTTTGTTTGCTGTTGATACATTGTTTTTTTATTTTAATTAAAATATATAGATTCAGAAATGTGAATAGTAAGGATTGCGGTGAAATTACGGAACCTAAAAAGAAAGAGTTAAACCGGAAGGGGGAAATTACGGCCTCTTTCAACCTCTATTGCTTTTCCAGCCATTTATCATCCAACATCGAATTCTTTCTTTAATTTGCACAAACCTTCAGCCAATACCCATCGAAACCTCCTTTTATCCTCCCCACGATTCATCTGTACAATACCTCATAATTATTTATCTGTTGAACGGTCAAGAGCTAAAAGATTTCTACAAAACGAAATAAAGTTCCATCCCGCAGAGCAGCATGACACCCCTCAAAGTTCCTCCATCTCATTAGAGTCTGGAGCTGGAACACATCATTCCTTGGATCAGCCACTAATCTATCTTGCTTATCCCAATTCACTTCCCAACTGCATTCCTGATTGCCTCTGTGTGCATGCAGAACCCACTGGGCTCAATACCTGCCATGTAATTCCGCACTTCCTTCCTTATCATCTCCTGCATAGTTGCCAGAAACTCCGGGCTAAAAAACTGTTTCTCTGAAACGACTTGTGACGGTGAATTCAATAGCCAAACACCCAATTGCAGAAATTACCGAGCCCAATTACCCGCCAATTTCCATTGTCTTCTCCGCCCACTATCACCCCCTACAGCCGGTAATCCACCCAAATCGCATAAATTGTCGTCTCCAATTACCCGCTCAAATTCCGTCATCTTCTCCACCCACTTCCCCCCCCCCCGTATAGTCTGTAATCCATTGGAAGATTCAGGCTTCAAATTTCAGAATCCATCCGGTATGGACAACGCTGACGAAGTAAGTATTGTGTTATCTTGCAGAATTATTGTGCAAAATTTGGTCCGGGAATCAATTTTCTATACGATAAAAATCTTGATGTCTTCTTTGTGAAAAATTGATTAGTAATATTAAATTTTTCATTGTATGATATGCGCATGAAATTGGAGAGCCCAAGTCCAAGATCAGCTGTTATTTGAAGCTTAACAAGTCCAAGTTGGATTCCTCATTGAATAAATTGGTGGCATCAGAATTGCTCTTCGTGTATTCTCTTTTTGAATATGACACCCACTTCTATTATTCCATTCACACTTCACAATACATCTTTGGCTATCAACAGTTTTTTCACACATTTTTTACTCAATTTCTCTAAAACCAATTAAAAATAATCAAATAACAGCCAAAATTCCCAAATCTTTAAAGGAAAGGATAGAAGAAATGACACCTAAGGCAGGGGAAAAACGGGCTGAAAAGCTATCATTGAGAAGCAATTCAGCTGAAGAGATATAATTTATGTTTGATATAATTATTTTTTATTGATTAAAGAATTATTTTTTATATAATTGTTATTTTAGTGTGATAAGTTTAGGGAGATTTTGTTATTTTGATGTGAGAAGAATATGAGGAATTAAAAATTTAATACTTTACTTGAACTAAACTTGAGAAAAAAGAAAAATCAGAATCTTCATATTTTTTTTTCTTGACTCTTGAAAGAAGTAGACGACAAATATAACTAAATTTCGTATTTTCTTTGATATCTTTTTTCTTTGATATCTGATAATGATATCAAATAAAAAATAAAATGATAAATGATATATATAAGAAAGTATTTCAAAATTTGTAACATATTCCAATATATTTATTAGTTTCATAGTGAAATATATGTCCGTGCAACGCACGTGAGTGCAACTAGTCCTATTCCGGTACTTGATGAATTATATGTTATGGCACCACATACACACCACATGTACCCTCGGGTGCCACAGCATATGGTGGACACATGCATGCCACATGTACCCGTTTATCGGGTGTTAAATTAAGTTTTGGAGTGCAACTAGTTAATGGAAGTAAAAGACGTTATTCTGGCTTTTGACAAGCCATTTCATTTTTTTTTTGAAATTGCCATTTCATAAATTCTCCCAAAGATTTCCCTGAAAATTCGAGGATCAAGACCTCTCTATTGCTTTCAAAAAAGCTATTAGTAGCTGTCCGACTGCATGCTCGTTTACACAATAGGTCGAAATGACCCATTTGCCCTTAATGACTTAAAACCCACATCTCTGTCAAATTGGACCAGAAAAGGGGATCTGAAAAGGGGATTTCACTTTGAATCATGAGAGATTTCAGTGAAAAAGGGGATTTCACCAAATTTTGGTGAGTTATTTTCCAATTTCGTCAATATTTTAACGGTTGTCTCCGTTTTGACTTTTGATTTTGGGGCTTTTTGTTTTATCGTTGCCTGTTACAGAGGATTGGGAGTGCTCCGTTTTGTTGCCTAGAGGATCGATTGCGGGAAATTGGGGATCTCCGTTTTTTTACCTGTAGGATCGATTGCAGGTAATGTTTTTGTTTTTTTTTTTGTTTTTTATTTGTTTTCCTTTTTCCGATAGATATGGGTTCTAATTTTAGGGCTTCAATTTGGCAACTATGCTGTTTGTTTTTGTTGAAATGAGTGTGTGTTTTAGGGTTGAGAGTCGTCTCTTCCTTGGGATTTTTTTTCATTTTTCTTCTTTTGTGAGAGTTGGTTTTTTTCTCTCTACTCTGGGTGTACTTATGTTTTTTATGAAAAAATTAAAACTGATTTGTTCTTTTTATTGTTATATATGTGTTTCATCTTCTTTACTGGGGAAACAAAATGTGGATCAACTTTTTGCAGTTGGAAGGAATTCATAACTATGTTGTAAATAGATGTTGATAATAGGTTGGAAGGATGTGGACTAGATGTTTATGGATTTGGTATTTTGATCCCTGAAATATTTATGCAGTTTGCTGCGTAACAATCACTTTAGATTAGCACAAGATAACAAAACTTTTAATTCAAAGTTTAGAAGTGTTAGGCATTTTTAGAATGTTTAATTTAACTAGTGTTAGGCACTTCTAAACTCCTCATGTATGAACTTTGTCATGTATCTACATATGGCAACGTCAGGAGTTAAGTTTGAGTAATACATGCTCGAATGTTATTTTTTCTGGTAATAAGCCACAAATGTTATGATATTTCTTTGGAAGTCATCTTGTAAGTTAGTTTTCACTTTTCAGGGTACAAATCCATTTACATTTCCCTGTTACCATGCCAATCATCATTTTATTCAATGTGTTAACAGAACTTGGTTATGAAGTTCTCCTTAATATCTACTTGGATCACAAATATATTTACCAATTACTTTTGGGCTGTGGATTTCTTAGCTTATGACTAAAATTTGTAGTCTGGAGTAATTGTGTAGTTGTTGGAATGGAGGCACTTGGATCAAGATATGTTTTTAAAATTGTTTGCCACTTTTTTCAGTTTAACTTGCATCAAAGGAAAAAAAATTCAGTATATCATGATTTTCATTCCATGCTGTTTTTTTTATCATATCCGTTTTAGCTAGATTTAAGTTTCATTATTTAAGTATTATAGGAGGTGGAGATCGGAACCATAGGTGAAATATCCTTTTTCCTGTCTCTTGCACTAAAGCAAGTAGTGTGAAAAGAACGAATGACCCTGTTCAATTTCTTTGTAATTTCAGTGTGAACTATGGTTGTTTTGGTGAGCAACAATAAACTGATTGAGGTTGTTCATTGTGCTTTTCTGTCTCCAGTTCAACCGCTCGTACCAAATTTTCTTATGTTTGGGTATGGATGTTAGTGATGGACGATTAGCGAGAAATGGGAAGTCTTTTTGATTTATTTTATTGGGTTTGACGTGATATTCTGTCAAATGTATCATTTGGAATTTTGGTGAATACATAGTTCCCTTGGAGATTAGAAAGGGAAAAGTATTTTCGGCATTTTTTTTAATTTCATTTGCAGCTTAGTGATTGAGCAACTGATATGAAGATACAAATTACGTTTAGAATGTTGTTAATCTGATACAATCACAGAATTTAAAAAGCTTCTATGTGATGATAGCTCTAATTTATTTCATGATGTTTATTAGATAGATTTGCTGCAGTATCTTTTTTTTTTTTTTTTTTGGGTGGCGGGTGTAGGGATGGAGGGGGATGTACATAAACGAGCACAATGAGATGGCCGAAAAAGTAGCTCTTATGATAACATGTTTTGGTGAAATGTTATTCTTTTAGAACTTTGTTGCTTGATGACTTCATTTGATAATTTGTTTCCCTCTTTGTTGTATTTATCTCAGATTGCTTAGGATGAGAATCGATGCACTCGGAAGCACTAGCAGCGTCTGGCAACTTGGTTCAAGGGTTGGATTAGGAGATTAATTTAGATAGTCTTTCATTTTCCATTTTTTTAACTAAGATTTCTATCAATGTTGTAGATTGATTCTGTCGCTTGGTGTTTGTGAGTGATGGTGTATCACTCTGGTATATCGGATGTCACATGTACTTCTACCATTTTACTATAAAGTGATGGCTTATGGATTTGCTATTGCCCAAGTGTTGCATGTTATACATATATCATTCCAATAGGTTGGTTGGATCATTTGTACAGAGGAGACTCTGTCGAATTTTCTTTGGGTGTTGATGTCACGATTTTTTTTTCTTGTACTCAATTCTAATAACTGAGCTAATATGGAACCCGTTTAGAAACTGGATTATTGATTCTAGGACTAAAAAAACATTTAGAGTGCCAACCGTAGATAGTCTTTTTCTCATCGATAATCCATTCAAATAAGCCATTGACCACATGTTTATGAAGGATAATCTAAACATTATTAGGCTAAGTAATCTTAAATATAACATAAAGCTGATATATTATACATACAAAGAAGTCATGGGCGGAAATACATTTGACGTCGTAGCAAATTATTGATTACAGGATAACATCACATGGATACAAGGCTACAGTTTCTACATATTCAAGTGCACGCTAAACCTTCCTACTACAAGCCTGTCTCGATCCAATTACTATTTGGCTTTCCTCGCATGGACGATACCCATTTTCCTCACTCACATGCGCGTAAATGCAGATGTGACAGGCCCGTAATTCGTTTCCAACCTAATGGTGTTGTAGTCAAACATCCCTGTAAAAACATACAACTCATACATCAACAACCTTCAATAAGTAAACACATGCATTTCATGCATCTTATAATTCCATTAATAAGTAAACACATCACTCGATACAGTTCCCAGGTTGTTTTCCTAGAACACAGTACAAAGCAAAGAATAAAACAAAAAGCCTGAAATTTATTCCAACAGGGGTTAGAATTGCAGAGACAAACAATGGCAGTTACTACCAAAGAAAGATCTTTATCATATTGTCAAAATTCACCATGATACCGCTGAGCTATAACATCGCGACAAAATAATATAAATCATTAGGTAACTGCATTAAAGCATATGCTTCACCAAATAATCAGTTCAATATGAAAATCAGTATAATTTGAGAGACAAAATCACTACAAGCATGACAAGAGGAATGCAGGTTGGTTCTCTCACAATTATGCACTTAAAAAGGTCACCTCACGGGCAACTAAATCACCAAATACCTCTAATCTTCTCTTAAATCCAAAGTTCTGTCGAGTTGGTTCTATATTTAAAGAATAGTTAGTGCCACAAGTAGAGTGCGGGAACATTAGAATGTGCTTTAGTTATTAATGATGCTAGTTTAAAGTATGATGCTAGTTTAAAGTGCTCACTGCTAGTCGTTCAATTGACAGTACACCATGCAAACTATTGAACTAGCTAAATTAGTATTCTGTATACACAAATATCTAGAAAATTAGCTGTCCAGAAAAACACAGCTGCAAAAGAGTGTTATAGATACTATGTCCAGAATAAGAAAGCAAATGCTCAACTCCCGTGTACTATGGTATAGTTTGCTTAATCAATACAACTGAGAAAAATAAATAAATTCAATTAGCAGCACGCCCTAAGAATATAAGGAAACAATAGAATATTTAACTTAAAATGAACATATTCATGTGGTCGAAAGGTAAAATCGTTTTCCCCATATAATATATAGCCAAAACTGAAAACATATTCATGTATGTATTAACATAGCAAATCCCTCAAAATGTTCCCATTATCAAACTAAAAACTTGCACAACTGATAAAGACCCGTACCGGAGATGGCCAGATTCGAGCAAGACGATGGAAGTGCAACCTCCAAGGAATTGGCGAATGTAGCCGGACAAAATCCTTAGCGAAATCGACTGGTTCTCCAAAATCCTTAGCGAAATCGACTGGTTCTCTTACCCTAGGCACTAAATCGAAGTTGGTTGGAGTGATTTCAACAGGATTTGGGGGTAAAAATACGGGATTTGGGGACGTTCAAATGAAATCGCCCAGACGGTATAAATGGATTTCAGCCTTCCCTTGGATTTTCCTTGATTTGGGTTTCTCTCTCCTCACGAGATATTGAAAAATGACTGAGGGGCATTTTTGACAAATTACCCTGGTTGAGTAAAACTTCAAGTAACCTGTCAAGTACTAATAGCGGCCGGATTGTTGAATGCGTTCTACCTTCTCACCTGCAGAACCCTCCTAAAATCTCGTCTCCGATTACACGTGTCTATCCTTTCCGTCGCATTCCATGCTTCCTGAACAACAGAAGAAAATTCCCATTACTGCCGAGGTGGTCGACCTGGACAGTAGCGATGATGAAGTCCCCACTGCAAAACCCAACACTAATAACATCAACAATTCACGGCATAATGAAAAATCACTAAGCAAACCACCGAATTCTCAATCCGCAGACGCAAACAATCAGTCCCTGCAGTCTCGGAGTTTCTGGAAGGCTGGCGCTTATGAAATTGGTCCCTCTAAATCTGCTTCGTTCCAAGGTCTGTTTTTCTTTTCCTTTTCTGTAAAATTTAGTTGTGTTGTAGATTTATTCTTCTGTGAAGTGTTGAGTTATTCAGTTGCTGGGTTTCTTTGATTTGGTAACTGCAGGCGATCTGGAGCATGCACGTGTGCACCCAAAGTTTCTGCATTCCAATGCCACTTCTCATAAATGGGCCTTTGGGGGTAAAACTTCTCCTCTCAACTTTACTTAGTTTGGAAATGTTGGAGTATTTGATTTGAGCTGCTTTTCTTTGGATTTATTTTCTGCCGCAATTATAAAAGTTGTAAAGCAATTTAACAAAAGACAAACATTTCTAGCATAGTTAAAAAAATACACATACACAGTGTGGTACTCTTATTCTTCTTAACGTAGTTTGCCTTAGGTGCATGTATGCATCAGCCAATATTTGAAAAAATTAGCATTGGGAAAATCTACAAATTAGAAGGAAAATTAGATGCCATCTGTTTTGGCTGTGAGTTCTGACATGTTAATCATTTGTTGCAGCAATCGCTGAGCTCTTGGATAATGCTGTGGACGAGGTAACATGATAATGTTTTGACTCCTTTTTCATTGTGTCTTTCTGATAATTGGTATGGTATACCGTGCAAGTTCTCATTGAATTTAAATAAGCTGGACCCTTCTACTTACTTATGTTTCTTACTGACCTTATATAAGTTCAACATGGAGCTAGATAGTACACAGGAAACAGCTATTATGTACGCGGGTTAGTTGGTTGTTTATGTGGATGGTAATCAGATTTGGAATTTCTAAAACAATGGGTCTAAGTGGGGCCTTGTAGTGCTTATAAATTTGAATTCATTACATCATCAGGTGCATGATCAATAGGACAACTTCCTAATTATTTTAGCATAGCTTAATCTGATGGCTTCTTTGGGTGTGATAAATATTGAATATGTTTTCCAAATACATGAAGATGGAATACTACTTCAGCCTGTGGATTATGGCGTGTATATCTATCTAGTTTGTCATAAACTTTTGAATGTTTTGATTGAGCTTTAGAAGTATATATTCATTGCTAAAATTCATGTTGAAGCCATTTCAGCATAAAAGATTTTAGTGTTATATGTATAATATGGCAAAAAAGACATGTTTAATAGGGGAAGACATAAACCAACTTTGTCTTTTGTCCTCTTGTGTCGGTTCAACTGAATAATGCAATGTTTATATTGGAGAGAAATGTATTGTTCATGTAGAGTAATATAATATAAAGCTATCTACTTATGACTCTTGAGTGCTTGTAAACCAGATAGGCAATGGTGCAACTTTTGTGAATGTTGACAGAATTTATAATTCGAAGGACAATTCTCCTGCCTTACTTTTCCAAGGTGTAGTAACCTTTTGTCTTTGCCTCATATACTCAAATTATGCTGTTCTAGAGTTTGGGTTCTGTAAAGCAGTTGTTGAGAAGTTGGAATGTTTTGTGTAGATGACGGTGGTGGTATGAATCCAGAAGGCATTCGAAAATGCATGAGCTTGGGTTACTCTTCTAAGACATCCAATACAACAATTGGACAGTGTAATTACTACTTACTTTTCACTTCACCTGCTTGCTTTACCATTACTGGTCTTTTCTTTTGTGGCAATTACTGGCAATATTTTGGGCAGCTACTGGTTTTGAAATTAGCTTAAATTTTATTGAAATGATATGGGATCTCTTAGGCTGCGTTCTGTTTGTGCTTCCATTTTCTGTTTTCACTTTCAAATATATTTTCTGTTTTCTATTTTGATTTCCTTTTCTCAGATTTGCTAAAAACGCGTTTGGTTTGTCATTTCTAAAAACTGTTTTCAGAAATGAAAAACTGGAAAACACATTGTGATCGAAGTTTTTCAGAAAACTAGTTTGACTATTTTTAATGAATTTGCTCGTAGATCAAATTATAGATATTATTAGATAATAGCAACATATATTTCAATTAAAATTAAACATATAAATGAAGTGTCTTTTAATCCAAATAATTAAAACTTTCAGATGATCACTCCATATTTGTGTGGTGAATGGTAATAATCCAATGTTAACAATGTTATTGTATATAATATTTAACAAATTACAAATTGAGAGAATAATATCAAATATAAAAGTTGTAATCACATGCCACTTAGTCCTCAAGAGTAAATAATCAAACATTGCAATTGAAATGGAATATCATTAATGCTAACATTCAATAAATACAACTATAATCACCACCAAGATGATAGACAAACCCACAACACGACACCACCATAGTAATTATGTCATACAAATTACAAGGCAGACCTAGTTTGCTTTACATAGACACGTCGATGAGGAAGTCATAGAAACTCCCATGTCATTTCTTTGAGCTTCTCTTCAAAAGGGAGACCATTGCGAGAAGTCTCCATGGTGATTCCTATTAGATGCTTTCTTCCGGTAAGATTTTGGAAGTCTTTTGGGTGAAGTTTACACCCAATCCTACTATCTCTAGACTTAGTAGTCAAACTTGCCTCTGTATTTCCCTTTCCTGCTTGTCTAGGTCATTTGTGAAAATCAACTCATTATTATTTGATTCCAATAATGCGAATCAAACAAGCACGTATATTTGATGTGTTTCTACAATCAGGGTGCATTCTCCCTTCTTCAGCCATATACTCTCCTACACAATGGAGTAAAAATTCATCAATCAATTGATTAAATATTTACATATCTATAATGCTAGAAAGAGATCCAACATCAGTATGAATTTTTCAACCTCATTGGATTTTCTACTTAGTAATACAAGGAAAGCATGTCATCTTCAACTACTTTGAGAGTAAACCAGACCAAACAAATCTTCTGCAGATGCAATAATATAGTAAAGAAGTGATACCAAATTTTCATTTCCATTGTAGTTCATGAAGTATAAAAATCAAATAGGCCTTTGCTTGGACCTCAGTCGTGCTATAGCTGGCCCTTTTGAATCCAATATTTATGCATAATACTAATCTCTCAACATTGCTCCACAGACCATAAGTGGCATAAGCATTGGATGAACTATGTATTTCATTTACAACACACAAGGTTTTATGTCAAAATTTCACAAATTCTCTGTTCAATGCCTCAAAATATCATGAGTTTTTTCTGTTGGTTCTCCAGACATTGTACAATAAATAGAATCCAGAACAATGAACCATGTTCTTTTACACATGCCCATGCCCATTGAAAATCTTGTTGTTAACAGCTGAGTGGATTCCAAGGAACAAACAAAACACCAATTTGCAGAGAAAGGGTAGAAATACAGAGAAGAAATTTGGAATTCAGTACCCTGATCTATGAAATTCCTGTGACGATTCTTCAGATTTTTTGTTGTTAACAGCTGAGTGGATTCCAAGGAACAAACAAAACACCAATTTGCAGAGAAAGGGTAGAAATACAGAGAAGAAATTTGGAATTCAATACCCTGATCTATGAAATTCCTGTGACGATTCTTCAGAATTCAAAAAAGACCAATGTCAACAGCTTTAATCCTCCGAAATACTTCCTAGTTTTTTTATGAACGGAGATGCTGGTAACAGCTTGGAAGAAACGGCCGATTGATTCTGTGGAGAGGAGAGAACAATGGGTAGGACAGTAGGAGAGAGAAATTAGAAAAGGGCTAAAAAGGTCCTTTTTTTGCATTTTGGATTTACTCTCAATTTTGTCTGAAAATAGACAAATCTGAATTCCGTGTTTTCAGTTTTATTGTATTGTTTTTTCATCTTCAAAAATGCATTTTTGAAAAGGGTGGGAGAGAACGTGTTTTCAGTGTTTTTGAAAGCTGAAAATAGAAAACAGACTCAAAATGACAGAGAATGCAGCCTTAGTTTTTGTGAGACGGTGAACCTGCATTATACTCTGTTCCCAGTAATGCTAAGCTAAAGGTTTTCATGTTTCTATCAGGAGTCCCCCTTTCTAGCTTCCATTATCCCTTTCATATACTTGTATATTTCTTTCACCCAGAGATGTTAAGCATTCCATATTTTATTGGATCTGCACCTGCCTAACTGCAGAAACTGTGTAAACTTAAACTGAGAAGGGCCAATCCACTGTCCCCTCTTTACTGTTTTCTCTCCCTCTGTACAGATGACATATAAAATATCGAAGATTCCTACATGATTTCATTAGGCTCATAATTTCTCGTGTACTCGTCCATTCGTGCTGTTTCTCACACAGAGCTTCTTCATATAAAACCACCTAAACCGTCCACCCCCTTAGTTTATCTCTATTAGTGCCTTTTTCTCTGATCTTATTTCTTTTCTATTCCACTATGGCTACCCTTTGTCTAAACATTCTCCTGCGATCATGACATATAGCTGGTCTATACCATTAAGCTGGACGTGCATTTTAATCTTTTAGATATCTTCTTATCATATAGAACTCAGTAGCTACATCTTCCTTGGGTCTCATTCCTTGTTAACAGTTGTAGGAACATAAAGCACTTGATCTTTACAACAAGATACCTAGAATGGCTATACCTAAAATAACTGAATGAACGTTTACCCTAAAATATTTAGATTCTATAGTACTTTGAAGGTTCTGACTTACCATTAATCTCTTCTCTTTATCTTATTAACTAAACTCCATGTCCTCGACAAATATAATACACCAAACTCTCATCTTAGATGTCTCACAAGCTCTAAATGACTAAAGAGTAAAAGTGAAGACCTAAACAGGAGACTAAGTTAAGCTGATTAGTGATTACATAGTGAAACTCTCTAAAAATCTTCTATCATTGCATCTCTGGCTCGAGATTGCTCCATCATAGATGGTTGTTGGAAAATATGCTACCAGGTATTGGCTGGCAAATTAATCAACCAACAAAACCACTTGTTACAAAGATCACTCATGCTCACAAGCCCATTCTATTTAAAATTAGATTTTGGTCAAACTAATCACATTCACATACTTGATAGGACCCATTTGTACTCGTTCTCAAAGGAAAAAGAAAACTATTTGTACTTTTATTAAATAGTATAAATGTTGACTAATCTGGCTAACATTTGAATATATTTGCATTGGAACATATAAATATTGACTAATCTGGCTAGCATTGAACTTTGTAAAATGAAATGATGAATGATTGAAAAATGATATTATTCATGGGTATGCATTAAACTGTCGGTTTCAGGTAAAGGTACACTCGTTTTTCATCGACTCAGGTTGATCAATATATGCAACTTGATAGATTCAGATTTACTGTCTACTTTCTATCAAAAGAGTGTGAATACTAGCCTGCCAATATTTCCAATTTTCTATTTCTAACACTGAAAGAGGAAACTGATAATCTAAATGTACAATCTTTTCTATTTTTTGACTAGTATCATTCTTAATATGACTGTATCCAACTGCATATAACGGATATGATCCAATTTATTCTTCCAGCTTAAGTTATCAAAATACCAGGCCAAGTATTATATACTGTTTCTAGTGAAGTAAGGAAAATAAGAAATATAGACAGGTTGCTGGTGTTTGACTTCTAATATTAATGAACAAAATAAATAGTACTTGATACAACAAATGTACAATGCGCATCAAATGTAATTGATTGCTTCAGGTAATTGGAGGTGGAAATAGGTGTGGAAATAGGTATTAGGCGAGTATCATTATGTTGCTTTCATCTGAAAATCTTTTCCAATTTTTGGCCTCTTTCAGACCTGGGAATCACACTTATTTATTTTTAAGTTATGTTTTGATCTTGAGAGTGCCCTTGAGCATGTGAGCAAGTTACATCTAGAATGTTGCTAGTTCACATGTATCTGGGATTAGCAGCGTCGTATTTTAAGAATGCGTAGTTCGTCTATTATTATTATTGTTGTTGTCATATCCAACTTGCTAGATATTGGCACATAGACGCTCTTCCGATCTTAACTAACTTATGCCAGTTCCAATAGCTTAAGTTAATCCTGACTATGCATGTTCCACTCCTAGCTTCCATAATTTACCTCGCATGTTTGAACATCCTTTGTTGATTCAGTTTTTTATTTGATATGAATTAATGTGGTCGTTTTGAGACAAGTCTGAGTGAAATTCAAATTATTTGCAGTCCATTTAACTTCTCAGAGAGAAAATAAAGTCCTAGATGCTGAAAGCAATGTGAACCAAGAACGGGAATTGTAGATGGAGAAGGGAAATAAAGTAGAATAATTCATCAAATTCATAATCCAAGTGTAAGAATGCAAAAGCATGACCCTCTATTTATAGGGTTGAGGTAAAACCTACTTAAGGTAGGAAACTAATTGAAGAAACCCTAAGTTAACATTGAAATATTGAAATTTGAAACCTAATTCTAATCAAGGTAGAATATAATAATAAACTAAGACTCTACTATTAGATCTCTGTGGTATATGTCAAATGATTTATTAATTTCTTGAAAGTCTACTTGTCCTTAATAGATATATTTCCTTACATATCATTTGTAAATGTTAGATATGCTTGATTAATTTTTCTAATGTGATATCCTCTTTCAGATGGCAACGGATTCAAAACAAGTACTATGCGGTTGGGAGCTGACGTGATTGTTTTTAGTCGTGCAACTCAGTCGGGGTATCTCTTTTTCTCCAAATATATGTTGGCTTGTCTTCGCTGGCATATTTGCACATTGTTTGGGTTACATGCTCGTTCTTCAAAAGTTTTTTGAACTAATATAAAAACTTGTTCTTTGGAGCTTTATCTCCTTTTAAAAATTTATCAAATCAATACCAACTACATATCCTCCACAAAAAACAAATTTTCACACTTCTCAATAATCTTTCTTTAAATTCTCACCACACATTCTTCTATAACTCTCACTCTCTTTTAAGATAAAGCTCCCAAGAAGAAGCTCTAATATTTGTAAAAATAATTTTTTAGTCAACGTCGGCTAACCTATAGAGTGTCCTGGAACTAATAATGTAAGAGAAATATTGCAACGTGCAGTTTCTCAATTTTTTAGCTGGATGAAACAAAAGTTACAATGATAGAGCTTAATTGTAGTCATGTCTTCATGCTTTAAAACTGTATGATTTGGCTATCAATTGGTTATAACCTCGTTTTCTACTTTGGAGATTTTATTTACCATCTTGATATGCTTTTGACAATTATCTCATTCTTATCCTCTAGGCGTGCAACACAGAGTAGATCGGTCTTTTATCATATACATTTTTGCGGAAAACTGCTCTTCCGATCTTATTGTTCCAATGGTAGACTTTTTATTCTTAAGAAATGAAATTTTCTGTCAGTTCAGGTCCACATTTTCTGATATAAAGGGCCTAGGTTTTTACAGAAGAATATATTTATCATCTTCTCTGAAAACATTTTGCAGGTTGACTTTGATATCTCAGACCATTGGGCAGAGCCTATAATCTATAGCTCTAAGGATGATTGGTCTAGTAACTTGAATACTATCCTTGAATGGTCTCCATTTTCCTCCAAGGAGGATCTTATGCTTCAGGTTCAATTTAAATTAAATGCAATACCTCTACTGAAAAGAAGTCCTTCGCTGTACCAAATCATGGAGTGGATACTCAAAAGCCAATTTGGATCTAAAGTTTATTTGATTAGATCTTGCAATTGTTATATCTGGTTCTTGTTGAGAATTTAAAGCAACAAAGAGGTTACTTTGAAGGAATACAAACAAAGTTCACCCTGGCAAAAACGTATGCTTGGAGGAAATCTATTTGTCAAGATCTGTCATTGTGTTTATGCAAACAAATTAGCACATCGTGATTGCAATTCATATTGGAGATGATGCTACAATCTCTATATGTTATTCTGTGGTTTCTTAAATAAGTTAAGAGTAAAGATGGAGAAAAGAAATACCTAAAATCATAATTTGGAGGCTGTTTGAGCCTAAAGGCTATAAAATCTATGAAATATGCTTGCACTTGTCATATTAATAGCAAATTAGTGAAGGCCCTAGATCCTGTGTAAGAAAGTTCTTTAGTGATTGCAGTTGCAATGTATATTGTGTGAATTTTCTGTGGTCTTATTCTGTCTTTGATTTATGCTGCTGATTAATGATTTTCTGACACTCTTTTATTTTCCAGTTTGAGGATATGGGGTCTCATGGAACAAGGATCATAATATTTAACCTATGGTTGAATGATGAAGGCATCTATGAGTTGAATTTCGATGATGACAATGAGGTTCAGTAATATCTTTGAGCTTCACCCCTCGCAACATAATTATTATCTAGATATTTGTCATTTTATTAAATTCTTAATCTTGAAATTTATGATGCGACTTTAATCTTATCAATTTATCTACATTTTGCCTTGTTTGCCTTTTCATTGCTTGTATTAATTCAGCCAAGATTTTGTTCTTAACTTTCTCATTCCCTTTATCTGTTTTCCCTTGGCATTCAATAAAGTACTTGCAAATAAAGTATATATCAAGTATAAGACTTGTTGCCACAAGCTAATAATAGTAGGTCAAAAGCAGGAGCAACTTCTAAAAGATCACAGATACAGCTGGTTGTACCCCCCCCCCCGGGGGGGCGCAGGGCCGTGTATCAGCACATTATATGAAGTACATAATTCCTAATAGTATTTTTATGTGTTTGACCCTTAAGTAACTTAGAATAATGCACTATCTCATTAGTTACACATTAATAAAAGGATTTTTTTTCGAAGTTGTTCATATTTTACACTGTATATACAAGTATGACAACACTGCCTGGGCCCCAAAATATATCTCTTATGGAAGTCAGAGATTTCAGAATCATAGCAATCCAGTTTATCAACTGGTAATCTCCAAGGTGTGATCAATGTATCCAAAGGGCAATGCATTCCTAGATAGTACTATATTACTGGAAAATAAATAAAAAGAAAAGGAAAAAGAAAAACAATCCACTATGTAATTGGTGTTAGGATTACTTTAGGGTTTTGGATAGAGAGATGACAACCGAGCCTTGTAGTTGTGAAAAACCTATATCAGATTTGGGAGATTTACAGATAACAAATAAGAAATAATGAAATGACAACTATATGCTGTGAACAAGAATGCATTGGAGAAGAAAAACAGCTTGTTGAAGGTCAAAGACATTAGTGTATATACTATCGCACGTAAAGAAACAAGTCCATTACCTATTCACAGACTCCACGCTTCTGGTGTGATGCAGGTGTGATACAGGTCTATCTATACTTGTTCCTGCGTGAGAATCTTCATCTTCCTCTTTTGTTTTGCTTAGTAGTAAGCATTTATTTGCATATTATCTGCAAGAGTTATAGCGTTGATTTTCAGCTTTCAACTATGAAGCTGCAGGACAAGTTTCAGAGTTGTCGAGGGCCTTAGACAGCTTATCATATTATCTTCTTTGCTTGTTATCTACATCTATCCTACTCTAAGAAATACTACAAGAAATACTTGAAAAAGATATGTTGCACCTTGTCTATTGCATGTTGATAATACAATAGCTAAAGGACTTCCAAGATAAGAGTACAAATGAGATGATCTGAAGTAATTGTCTTTGAAGATCATGATCTACACGTGTGTGCGTAACTTAATAACTTTTTTTTTGTGCAGTTATTTCAATATTCAGTCATTTTTCACATATGATCGTGTTTATTGATCATGTATTTATTAATATCTTACATGTAAAGATAACTTGTTTTGTTATTGGGTAGGCATAGCATTTTACAAATGTACGCAGACATTGCAAATGACCCTTTTTTTTTTCTTTTTTTTTTTTTTTAATTTTCTTACTTGTTGCTTTTTCCCTCTCTCGTCTCGGAATGTTGCCCTCCTTCGTTTGGTTTCGACTAACAATCTACTATATACTTTAGTTGTTTATAGTGGCAATGTTTGATTCTTTGATTTTGGAGACAATGATAAATTGTTATCGATAGATGTTGGAAACACTTGTGATGCCGCCTTTCTCTTTTTCCTTTGATATAGGATATAAGGTTGAGAGATGAAGCTAATCTGGGAAATCCATCCAGATTCAAGAGGGTGCTTGAACTGCAGTCTCATATCTCCTACCGCATTAGGTTTTCTTTACGGGTAACCCTTTAATCCCCTTTTCTCTCTGTGTCTTATTTTTCTATGATACGATCACATCATGTGGAAACCACTCTACTTGGTAATTGCATTTTCTTTTCTTCCACATGCACATCCACACGTCTATGTGTGTGTGTAAAGACACGTTATGCTTAAAATTTTAAATGTTAAAGACAGATTCATACTTTATTAAATTTGATTTCCAGAGTTAAAAATTGAGTGGGTGATTCTTTTGTTTTATCTTGAATTCTATGTAAATTACATTTTATGTAGATAAAATAAACAGATTCTTTGAATCTGATTCTTTTTCTACTTATACATTATTCTATCTTTATTTATAAATTATACCAGTTGTCTTTTTCCCCCAAATGATTTAGGGAACGTGTTGTTTTTCTAGAAATAATTAGCGGTGGGAAATTTATGATCCAATATTGCAGGGTGTAAACATTTGAATATACAGCTTATGTTTATATATTAGTTTTTAATTAATATTTGATATTTTTGAAGCAAATATGAACTCAGAATCATTTTATAGAAAATTTGATGTTATTTTGAGGTGAGAAAATCTCAAAATGAATATTTACCTTATCTTTTGAAGTTATCTCTTATGTATTCTAAAAGCGCACAGCTCTTTATATGGTGTCCAGAATATATATTTATCTTTATCATAATATATATATGAACCTTTCATTTGAAACATTTAATTCCTTAATAAATATATGGTTAGAACATACACAAGAATCCACTAAATACGTGAATGCATGACAAATTTTATTTATTTCATCATGGATATTGATGTATCTCATTGTTTTCATCAAAGTTTTAATAGTTATATTTTATTTCCTAAAGCTAATATGTGATTATGAAATGTCATATCGAAATAATGTAAATATTCGTAAAATTTGATTAATCTTTTTAACAAATACTAACGTCTGCACTTGAGTTTATTAAATAGTGTTCTCACTCTGAATTCATTAAATAGTATCCACTTTTTTCAATTAATAAATCAAACGGTACTAATGAAATAATTTTAATTACCAAGGATACTAGTAGCATTGGGCATTGTATAAGGACATGCTATAGGAGCAAACTATTACCTTCTAGGTGAAATTGCCACAAACATGGGTATTCTTCTGAGCAAGAATATTGTAGTAGGGTAATGGTTAAGAGTATCTGAAAGGCATTTTTGGAGTTAAGAATTTACAAGGTTAAGCCAAGGCTTAGCTTAGGTCCCGATTGCTCGTCATATTTGGTTGGGTAATGCTGCTACACATGACTTGAAGATTCATGATGATATTACCAAAAAACGGTTTTATCAAAATATCTTAACTTCTCACTAAAATCAATTAGCAATAATTTTTTATGGACTTCTGGAAATCTCTTTCATGTTGCTTGGCAAGGATATTTAGAATCATAGGTGTAGAGCCTTTTACATATAAGACGTATTGCTGATGCAATTTGAGATCCTAATTGTCCCAATAATGATTCTTACTTCATTGAATACATATGTGTGCGCACACGCACGTGAATTTGCAAATGGAGTTAGAACAGATTTCTATTTCATATGTGGAAGTTGAAAACTTAATTTGATACATAGCTTCTTTTATATCTAATATCAACAATAGCATATTGCAACTGAATCTCAATAATAGTTTGTCTTTATGAATGTTCATTGATTTAAAATATAGCTAGACGTTTACCTTGTATTTGAAATTGAAATTTATATCATCACTTCCCATTTATCACTTGGGTCAAGTGTTCAACTATTATCCAACACCCTGAAGAGTTATCAGTCAATTATGTGAATGGTTAACTCTATATTTTTGGATACGTCCGAAAGCTGTTGTACAAGTGACTATGTTGGAAACCGAGTTTATGTGCCCAAAGTAGACCCATCACTTCTATATAGCACCTGTTCTTAGATCTTTTTATTCGCATGATTCTATTATTGAATATAATTGCAGTATAATCCCCCTTTTCAGGCATATGCGTCACTTTTGTATCTGCGGAAATTAACAAATTTCAAAATTATTTTGAGAGGAAAGCCCGTTGAGCACTTCAACATTGCAGATGACTTGAGATACTCAAAAGTAATCACGTACAGGCCATCTGTTGGTGTCACATCAAATGAGGTATGGGTATCCAGTAGTTTTATGAAATGATAGTTTAGTTTTATCACCATCGAATTTAATGGTGAAGATCTCAATATCATTTTGAGTTTTTCATTTGCAATCTTATGGCATTGAGATTAAACAACGCAATTGTTATTGAAAATTTTCAAATATTGGGCATCCAATAATTTCCTATTTCCGATTAACGACCTGGTTGGAATAACAATAGTAACTGATGTCAAAGAAGAATATGTTCAAAACTTTAGTAGCTGCTTCTGGGAAATTCTTGTTAGTGGTTTCCAACACTTTGAGATGTGATAATGACAGAATAAATAGCTAAACTGGAAAACAAAATTAATTTTACCCATTCGATCAACAATTATATGTCATGCAGCACGTATTCGACTCGAAGGACTATGAATTGATTTATGTGGGACGACTCACTAATCAGGCTTCTATAGTTATTTCTTTATCATTGTCATCACCACTGCTACCTATAAGGGTCTTCCCTACTGCGCAGAAAGCAAATGCGCCTGTCCCTTCTGCCTCTCTCCCTCGTTGTAATCCAAGAGTATCTTCCATTTTCTTCTTTCTGATCCAGAATTCTTTGCTTGAAGTCAATTCTTCCACTTCCAGTTTGATTCCAATGGGACGAGCATGTGTACTAGTCATTTTTCACTTTTCTTTTCCTATACCCTTGATCAAGAATTGAACGACGGGTGCATGTTGGTGAGCGTTGAGTTTGACTAAGAATAGAAATTTTAAACAATTATTTCCAAGGATGCTACACTTCATGAGCTTACATAATAATAATATTTACTTCCAACACATGAATGCTTAAGTGTTTTAAAAAGTAACTAAAGATCAGCACCATTGGCATACCATGTGCCTACGTTCAATTTTATATCTTTGTAAAAATATATACTACAATAATTTTCGGTTACCCTTGTGTCTCTCTCCATTTTATTTTTCAATTATGAAGCAAGATTAGGATTTTGCTCCCTCACATTTCTCTCCCTTTTGCTCTCGTTGAAATTAGTTTAGCTTTAATGCCAAAATATGGAACTTGATCAGTGTAGTTTTTTAGAAATGAATGAAAATTAAATTTAAGTCTCATTGTCCAACCAAATTTAGAGGCTTAACTGGGATACACTAATTTTTAAGATTAGGATTGCAAGAAGTATTTAAAAAAAAAAAATTAAAAAACTGGATTACTAGAAGTATTAGAATTTTTGTTAACTTTGTTAATTATATTTTAGGGGCATTACTTATTGGTAAATTACTATAGGTATTGGAGTCAAGAATAAATTCTTTTCTTTGTTTTCGAGTCATATGGAAAGTGGAGAGGGTACAATAGTATTCTCAACATTTATTTCAGATTTTATGAGTTTTCCTCTCTTTATTTCAAATTCTTATCCTTTTCAAGGAAAAAACAAAATGAAAAAGAAAAAAAGAGGCTGAAACTTCTTCTGGTATTGCTGGATGATCTCTCATGGCAGACATTTTTTCCAGAATCCAGTTGTGTAACTCAGGCGGCTTGGCCCTTTCCCTGTCCCCTCTAGTCCTCACGTAGGGGCTATCACTGCCCTTGATTATCTTAGTTTTATCTTTGATGGGATATCAAACCGTCAAAAATCTTCTCATGATTACTTTTGATGGTAGTTTTCTATCCCCCGAGACTGCAACCGTAATGCTTGGTAGTATTTGGGCTTTGATTCGAATGGTTTTGTGTGCAAAGTGTGGCAATATGAATTGTACAAAGACTTCCTCTACCATGCTGCCACCATAACAAATGGTGCTCTTCGGGTTTAGATTCACATACTCATGGTGCCCAGAGTTAATAACATTGTTGGTTGTACGAGGGATTCTAGTATTTCTGCCATGACGGGAATAGGGTATACTTGTGCTTTCTTGGAAAATTGGTGCTATTGGATTTGGATCTTTGAATGGTCTATGATGGTTTGGCATTAGAGGTTTGGTGAAATATGTAAAAAGAATTTGCAGTGTTGATGTTAATAATGTTAGGTTTACAAGCCTAATAGTATTGGAGCTTCGTAGAATGATTTGTAAAAACTGTTAGAAACTGGGGAAGGAATGAAGAGAACACGGGTAAAATTTGGTTATCTATTATCATTTTCTAAACCCGCTCTCCATTTCTCGGTGGAGAGCATAACACTAATAATTTACCGTATCTTGTGGATATAAGATTTAATAATTATTTTTAGATAAATAATAAAGCAGATGTTACTATAGGAGAACTTGAAGCCTCTATCTCTACTATTTAAAGAATCCACCACAAGATTACTATCCCCAACATTTGGTCCAAAATGACGTTTTAATACGTAATTCTTTGATTTTTTAAAACTATTTGCATTTTTTTTCTTTTTTGATGATAACAATATTGTAATTATGTCAAGATTATGAAATATAGATGTCAAATCAAGGTCTCATTGTGAACTCTAAGAGGGGCTAATAGGCAACTCTGCAGGAGGTAATCCCGGATGTGTTTAATATTATAGCCACTCACGGATTATATTTAGAAATGTCACTTTTTACTTTTTCACAAATACCTCAATCTCTCTGACATGTTTTAATTGAATCCCAAAGTTATATCTATAGCTTTGGCATATATTTCAATTTGGTCGCTAATAATCTATTTCAATTCAATTTTTCTTATTTTTTTTTTCTTTTCAAATTAAAATTAAATTTTAAGTTGCCAAGATTTTCAAATAATCATTTAAGTTTTCATAATTTTCATCACTTGTAATGTGGAATTAGTATTGTTCGTTTTCAGTTATTATTTATTTCATTCAATTATTTGTATCTAATGACTAGGATGCATAAAAAATGGATGACAAGTTTAAAGTAGTATTTTCCCGATTGTCTGTGTTATTTTGCAAAAAGTAAAAATATAAGCATGATTGTTTACACCAAGATCGAGAGTTGATTGTCCTGGTAATTGTTTTTGAATTCAAGTACTATTTTAGCATAGGTAATATTTATTTCTTACATATTTCTACTCTTGTGTCCCCAATTTGCTTTTTTCTAGTATATCTTTCCTGTTATTATTGTTACTTAAGTATTCTTAATTTATCATTGTTTGACCTATACTATTTAGTAGTCAATTGAAATTAAAATATTAGTAGTATAAGGAAGAACTGCCCTTGCTGTGAGTCCACAAAAATGTGTGGTTGAAAATTTGTGTGGAGTAGGTCCCACACAAGATAAGCCTATAACGTTACAAGAGTAGATGAGATTTGAACAGTGCGTTGCGATTCTTTACATTAAGAGGAGATTACAATCCTTTTTTTTTTTAATTTTTTTTTTAGTTTTATTATTATTTTGGTTTAGTATTGGTTGATTGGTTATTTTATTAATGCTAGTCGTTCAAATCATTTTTCCTTTCTGTGGTAGGTGATGGTGGAAACAACCATTGGCTTTATTAAAGAAGCACCTGCACTTGGAGTATGTGGATTCAATGTGTACCATAAAAATCGTCTAATCAGGGTATGCTTATGAATAGGTGAATAAGTATTGATTTCATTCCCTAATAATCATATATTTTCCCTTTTCCCTCTAATTATGCAAGGGTTATGTGAGGAATAAGCATGAAATTTTACCAGTCTTCATGCCTGTAATTTTGGGAAAGAATTTCAATGTGAGGATATAAGAATTATTCTTCGAAAGAAAGCTTATACATTTGGCTTTAAGCTATTTGTGGTAAACCAAAATGGCAGATGGCAAGGCAGGGTCCAAAATGGAAATAATTTAGGCATTATACAAACGTTCAATATTTACATGATGAGGATGCTGCCTCAATTTACATTTATACCACAGTTTCTTTTTTTTTTGGTTGGAACAGCCCTTCTGGAAAGTCACAAGCGACGGTTCGTCTAGAGGACACGGTGTTGTCGGTATGCATCTTGTTACAGTTCTGTTATCAGGTCCTCTGTACTGCTTGGTCTTTGATACCACTTAACAACTTGCATTCAGGAGTTCTTGAAGAGATCGGAAGAGCACCAGCCCATGACAAACAGGATTTTGAGCGATCTTCTCTGTTTTCCAAGCTCGAGAATAGGTTGAAACAAATGGTTATGGAATATTGGTATCCTTCTACACTGACCTGCTCTCTGTTTAAGCTAGTCATCAGGATCGATATTTTGTGATGTCTATTAACTTGAAACTCATTGTAGTTTTATTTGTTTGCAAAATATTTCTATTGCATCCGTTGCTTAAATATGTTGGGGATGTACGATAGGTAAGTTTTAAGCCAGAAATGAAGAAATGAACCTCAGAGATTGTGTGCTCTGTACTAGCACTAGTCATGTGCTTTGTTAGTTCCTGGGTGTACTGAAAGCAGGATGGGTTAGTTGGTCGACTTATAAGTGATGTGATGCTTCAATGCTAAGAGGTGCTCAAAAAAGGAACACATCATCTGTATCTAATGGACCAAGGCAAGAAGGTATTTCTGGACCATGAATTATAGAGTGGAACATGAAATACTAGGGCTTGCAGTTGAGGAGTCCTTTGAACTAGTAGGTTTCATTGGAAAAGTAATATAGCTTACAAATATTGTCTAATGATGCAGAAGCAAAATACTCAAGAACACACTATATGAACTTCCATAGGCAAGGAAATGAATATCAGTGGAGTTGAAATAATTGTTGAAGTGGGTATCAAAGTTAACGGCATAGAATTAAAACACATTCTTTGTAGGATGTCAGTTTGGCTTCTTTTAGTGGAAAAGCTGATTTGTGTTTTAGCCATTTTAGTAGTGCAGAAGACTACGAAGCTATAGTTTTGGGAAGACATGGATGGATTACAACTATGATGGCCTGTCTTCGGAGAGTTTTGAATGGTCATATGGAGAAAGTAACTCACCATATGAAAGCGTTCATTGAAATGTTAGCTTGAAGAGAACCATGAAGAAGATGATACTTATGATCTTGTGGATATTGATAGAAGTCTATTAGAATATATCATATCCCATCCAGTTGACCATCAAGAATGTGATATTATTCTGTTTCCTAATTTGTGACTAACTAAAGTCTGATATCAAATTGATATATTGGGCATTCATTTATTAATCATATATATAAAAGTATAATTCAACCTTAGGAAACAAAATAATCCTAAATATATAGAAAGAAAAGAAATGAAATGTAATTACTTTCCTAAGTTAATTCATATTGTCATCTAATTGGAATAATCCTCCAAATATTGATTGTATACTTGATCTCTTTACCATAATTATGGGATGGATGATGGGGCATAACTAAAGGAGGCAAAATGAGAGGAGAAATTTAGGATGTCCTTTTGTTGTAGATTTCATCATCATGGTGCGTAAGCACACTTTTTTTCCTTGAACTAAGAAACAACAAATAGAACTCCAAGAGTTCTAATAACACGTTATCGATTGTATTGAAGAATTATTTGAATGACCAAAAGCGTCTTGCCTGTATTTTATAGGCATAATGATCTCTACTTCTTTTCAATAAGGAATTAATCTATAATAGAAAAATATTAAAAGTCCTATACCTAAAACATGTCAAGAGAAGAAACTAAAAATAAAAAAAAGGAAAGAAAGAAAAATCGTACAAAAAAAAAGTATAATCCTAATTCTAATTGAAATGAAACTGAGAATCCAAAAGATATGAGAAAGAAAAATAATTATGTTTGTGATATCATTCCCTTCCACTTAAAGAAAACCCATTCTCATGTCTTTAAAAAAAATAAAATAAAATAAAATAAAAATTAAAACAAGGTAGTAATCTAGAGGAAAGTAGTCTTCCGATCTTCACATTGAACGTCGAAGAAATGCCCAAAACATTGTTATCCTTTGTTGTCCACCAATGTCATGCTCCTCGTCACTTAGGTGTCGTTTGATTTTGAATTCTCTCCAAATCAGTTCTCACCTAAATTCGTTTTCAACTGCACATTTATTCATCAAAATAGTCTTGCACGTGAATTTATGACTTTTCTTTACTTTTCAACCACACGTTCGCCCAAAAATATCACTTTTGTCAAAGATCAATTCTCCCAAGATCCAAATCATACTCCTACTTTGGTTAATTGGATTTTGCGTGACATTTGTTTTTGTTTCAACTTAAGGCGGGGCGGGCCGTTGCTCACTGGTGGCTGTGTACGGTCAATGCTATTAGCTTCATTTTGCATTCCTTATCTATTACTAGCCACACTTGGCAAAGGTGAAGAATCTCTTCTTTCACCATATATTACAGAGTATCAGCCATCTATTAGAATTAGAATTACAGTAACAAAGGCACACTTGACCAATTACTATCTATAATTCATTTCGACATCCTTGGCACCCACAACAAACACGTACCATAAATTGCAATGCGTGTGCATGAAAAACGCTTCAATGTCACTTCAAGCAAAATAACACAGAATCAAAATGACACAATCATAATTCAATTCATATTGCTTCAAAAAAGAGATAAGATTCCACCATATTTGGCCAAACGGAGCTTTCGCTGCTAGCAACTCATGAGAGAAACATATTTCGGACCCAGTTTTGGATGAAAGGAGAAATGGAGAAGTGAAGGAAATGCAGAGTGTGCGTGTATACTGAAAAGAAAAAGAAGGGCACAAAGGAAAGGACCTAGCGTCACCGGAGGATGCCGACGGCATCGTGGGTTAGCGGTGTTGGTGACAGATTTAGGGTTTTAATTTTCCTTGGATTTGTTTGAGTTTCTTTGCCCCCCCCCCCCTTTTCTTCCCTTCTCAAAATTACTTGAGGTGGGGAGACATTGTGTCTTTGTTTAATCAATTGTATTATTTTCTTTTTTCTTCTTAGATCTAGTTTCAGGGCGGAGCGAGGTTGCCCCACCCCACCTACTACCTGCGCGGATCAGCGGGTCCTGCCATGCCCGCCAACCCGTGGGGCCAAATTTTTTGCCTAATTAAGATCCGGGCTCCATTTCAAGATCGGAAGATCTAATTACAATCCCTAGTTGCCATAGGGGATTATGCTGCTCCACTAGGATTTAGTTGCTTCGGAACTTCTAAAAGACGTAGCAATAAACTTAACTATAAGAAGGCAGACGTGTATAGAGCTAAAATTCTTGGGGGAAAGGCTAGTATTTGGCTTATTGAGATCTGTTTTTAATTAAATTTATTTCCCACCTAATTACATTTCCATAGTATTACTTGAGGATTCTGGGTATGGTATCTGAAACTAATCTTGGTTAATAATAGAACATGTGATTTTAGTGGTTTCCCTATGAATTATTACGGCTTAGTTGGGAGATATGAGTCTAAGCACCTGTTAGCAAACTAATTCCTTTCAAAGTAGAATTTGGTTCAAGGAAATCAAAACCACACGTCTCATGGAACTCACATTTACTAAACAAATATCGACTTCATATTTTCATTAACCATTTCAAAATAGAAATAGACTGCTAACAGGAGCTAATTATGGACGGAGAGGTCTCACTTTTTCGATCTGCACAAAAAGGATTTCAGCACCGTGGAAGAACGTCCCTCAGTTCTTGTCATGGCAAGTACTCCAGAAAGAGCCAAATCAAAAATCACCGAAGAAAATCTCACAGTTGAAATAAAAGTTAATGGAGATTAAAGAAAACAAATAAATAAAATCTCTTTGTAATCTGATATATTGGTTGACTCGGTAAGGAAATCCTCCTTTCATGTTAAGGTTCAAGACTAAAGTGTAATGTGCAATTAAACAAAGACGAGGCACAAATAGAATTTCTGTGTGGGTGTATGCCTCTCTCTTCCCCCCCCCCCCCGGCGGGACCCCCGACAACAAAAAAAACCTTTTTTCTCTGTGTGTGTGTTGTTTGGGGATTGGGAGGGAGGGTTGGTTATGCGCCAGAGTCCTGTGTTATTCACTAAAATTATCTTGTGGGTACTGCAGGAACGGTCATAGTCACTTGATAGGCCACCAGCCTGTTGGCATGAAGAAGAGTAATATTCAAAACCAATCTACGTTGCAACCTCGATATGGCGTTCATTTACAAAAACAGTCTGAGATCAATAGTCATAAGCCTCCAGTTCAGCCTGTTATTGATCTTTCCAATGATGATTTCCAGCATCCATTGCCTGGTCAACAAACTGGAACCTCTAGAACTAGCGGCAGTAGCAAATTTCCTACTGTCACTGTAAGTGTTGCATTTTTCACTATTCCAGAACCAACTGAATCCTTATAAAGATTCCCTTTCCAGAAATTTATTGTTTGTATCTTGTAGCTTAACCATATTAATCTAGACAACTGAGAGGTCGTTTTTATTTTTTATTCGTGTTTAATGCCATTAATTGCAGGGGTCTGCAGGAGAGAGATCTCTGGGTGGTTTAGATTCCACATCCATTGATCAGATATCTGAAGAGAACATCAGGCTGTTCAATAGGTAAATATAGGATCATGCAATTGGTATATGGACATAATAATTGTATTCCAAGACCACCGCAGAAGAAACATTAATTATTTGCCTCGCTGTTAAATTTAATTTGTTAACATTTAAGGGGTTATTGGGTGGGAACTGGAACTGGATCAAATGAGAATGCATAATATGCATTATCATGAATATTTGCAAGTGTGCCGAATACTGTTTTTCCCTCTCTAAATTGAATGACTGTATCTTGTGTATCACTGGGAAACTGGTTAACACAACAAAACGTCTTGATTTCCATCACACACCTTTTTGTTATTTGATGTTCAGTTAATATGATTCCCCCCACCACTTTTTGGTGGGGGTCCCCCTTTATTTTATTTTATTTTTTTTTTTTTTTTGGGAGGCAGCAATCAATGAATGACACTAATCCTTTCTGAGCAGGTGTCAGGAGCACACGCAGAAGGAAGCTAAATTGAGAAAAACGGTATTGGATTTTTTATTTACTAGCACATGCAATAATGTTTTGATAGTTAAAATTTTTTGGTAGTTACGGAAATACTTGCAATAATTTGATATAGTCATTATTGCTAATGGTGACGGTAATTTATCATATGCATTTAAATGAAATAGATAGAGGACCTGCAGAATGAATTGGAGGAGACGAGGAACAAGTGTGCTAGACTTTCATCTCACGTGCAAACCCAGAGAATGCAAGTGTTTATGAGACAAGGTTCATAACAAATATACTTTTTGACTTCATCTAAGGACACAGGATCCATGAAATGAAATGGTACCTTCAAACCATATCAGTCAGGCCACTTTCGTTTACTATGTTTGACTAAGCTCAGAAGCAACTTCTTCAGGGAGTGCAATTTTTGGAGGCTTCTTTCTTATGAAAGGCATCTATATATTGAAAATTTTCTTGGATGAGAAAAAAGCTCGTGTACATATTTCGTTAACTTCTAATTGGATTATTAGTCTCAGAAGAAGCCCATACTGGCTTGGAAGACCCAGCACTCTCTCTTTTTTAATAAACTTGAGGCATCTGTGTTACAGCAAATCCCAATGAGTTTGGATTTGCTAGCATGTTTTTTCTCTAGGGTGATGAACACCAGATATGGACTGTAAACGTGTGTCACATTTTGCGTCATATATTGCAAGGAGGTTCTAGCATCTAATGTTGTGTATTGCTGTAATGATATGACATTTGCATGCGCCATGCTAATCCTGCCTATTCTTTTGCATAGTTATTGACGATAAATGATGGTGGTCTCACAGCATGCACACTTTGTAAGGCATACTCCAGGCTTCATGTCTGGTACTGTTTTTCCCTTAAATATGTTGAAGCCATTTCCCAGTGTCCATCCGTGTGTGTATCTATTATCTTTCTTTTGCAAAGGCCCTTATAAAGGCCAAAAAATGTGTTTCAGAAGGAATCTGAAAATTGAACTTTTACATTCCCGCGTTATTTATCTCTAAGGCAATAAAATTCTGTTAGTTCATTTTTTTGTATCTCCAAGCTGATGCAGATCTTTTGTAGCGATCGAGAGAATTCTACAGATAAAATCCATTTTTAATAATTAAAGTCGTATTGCTATGGCTTACTTTGACTTTTAGCAATTATTTCTATGTGCAGTCTAGCGGAAATTCGTATAATTTAAATCGATCAATGAAAAATTCAATTAAATTTGGTTCAAATTTAGCCAATTATTATTCTTGTTAAGCCTAATTTGAAAGGAATAACAATCTATAATATAATTTATTAGGGGGACTTTAGACAAATACCCCTAAAATAAGGGGTATTTGATAAATACCTTCAAATCTTAAAACACCCACACCTTTTATGGCAAAGCACAAAAAAGCACTTTAGTAATACGGCCAAAAAACAGATCAAAGCCCAGACAATGCAATTTCGCCTAATTCTCTCAATGTGCACCATGAAAACAATTTGAAGCTACAATTCAGTTTCACCGGTCCCCAATTTGCAGACATCAAATGAGAAGTTGAAGAAATTTGATGGAACTTTCTTCCCTGGTTTTCTAAGATCTGAGTAGTTTTACACAAGCTAATGTTTAGATGAATTCAAGCCTTCCATTCGTTGCCAATTGGAGTTCAAATTTTCGTAATGTTCATCTTTAACTCGTGTTGTGTTAATGTTCCTATCCGTTTCATATTATAATCAACATTGGAAATTCCTTTGTGTCTTAAATCCAGTCAAAATCAGAGTAACTATGTGACAGGAATTTTCTTAATTAAAGATTACTATTTTAAAGATTTTAAAAGGATTTTTAGCGTATCGTTACCACCTTAACGCTCTTCCGATCTGGTCACGATAAAGATTTAAAAGAATTTGTGTCGCTTGTCTAATTTTATTTTAAAGAAAAATGTGAGTTTATAATCGGATTTTTAGCTCGAGTCTAATTATTTGATATTTTTGAAACTTCGCATAAGAAGTCCAAACTCGTTGTTAGACTAGTTAGAAGTTCAAATTCTTTAACCAAGCCCAAATTAATATTTAAGCCCAAATTCTTATTTATTAACTCTAAAGTTTTGTATAATAAATGAAGCTCAAGTTTTTAAAGCTCAAATCGCATTTTCTTTACATCTAAGCCCAACTTTACTTGAGCCCAAATTGGTTTAAGCCTAACCAAACAAGGCTTAGACTACTTCAACCTATTTTGAAACACGTTGAAACTAACATATTCTTAAATATTGGACTACTTCAACCTATGGTGGCATTGGTGTTGGAGGCTCTTTGCTGCGGGCTTCTTGACGGGGTTTCTATGGTGGCATTGGTGTTGCCGTTGGGTTGCTGCTTGCTGTGCGATTTTGTTCTGTTTCTGTTTCTGTTTCTGGTGCTTGTCTTTCTTGTTTGTTTCCTAGTTTTTTCCTTTTCCTTTTTTGTGTTGGTTGGGTAAGGGATGGATGATCTTCCCCTTCTCTCAGCTGTACTGATTTTCTGATTGCTATGAAATGAAATTACATTTAAAAAAGAACTATTTTCTTGACACACGTTGAATTAACAAGTTTTAGATATTTTCAACATTGTGTTGCAACCGATTACAACGTCCATTTCCCAGATTTTTCTGAAGCAAATCCCCTCAAACTTCCCCCGTTCATCCTCTTATCTCTTAAACACAAGCAGTCACAGCACTCCATTCACTCAACAAACCACTCAGAAATTCGCAACAAAATTCAGCATACACTTGCACTCCCCAGAAAGACAATCTATACATGTTCAACAAGCAAAATTCATTTCAATTCTAGTACATTCAAATACTCACAATTCTACAGAAATTTGTTTACACACACACACAATTTCAGTAACGTATTTCCTACAATTACACTCGTATACCTTCAATCAAGAACTCCCAGTTCAAGGTATACACACACACTCGCGCCTACAGTGGGCAATTATATATATACATACACGAACGCACACACGCCTGAAGCAGCTACTGCAGCCCTTATTCCCGAACCGCTTCGAATCGAGCCGTTTCAAACAGCCCACACCACTGCCGTCCCTTCACCCATACACCTATCACGCCATCAACCAAATTCAAAAAAAAAAAAAAAAAAAAAGAGAGAATGAAAGAAAAAGAAAGAAAGCAGAAAGGAAGAGAGAAAAACTGCCGCTGCGGGAAATCGCCACCACGCACCACCTCTTCAACTCGAGAATGCTCCCCAAACAGAACCTTAAAAACTAGAAGCCCAGAAACGAATACCCATAGAACTTACCTACCGGAAACTCCCATTTGGCCAGAGTCGCTAGAACTGGTGACCTATCTTTCAAACTCGCGAACATCTGTTACAGATATCCCTTAATCCTCCACAAAATTCAAACAAAATCAACACCAACCACCAAAATCTAGCTGGATTTAACTAGCCCAGCTGAGGATATTCATTAATTACGTAAGAATTACAAGATTTCAGAGATGAGAGTGAAGAATTACAGATGAGAAGAGAAATTCAGAAATATAAGAAAGAATATTCCAGAAAACATGCATAACTAACTGCCGGGAATCATAAAACTCTGCCTACTTATACTAATAACTCGAAGTCTTATTTTAATTGACAAAAACGTAAAAACACAGAATTTATAAGATAAAGGAAAACGACACCGTTTGCTGTCCCTCTGGATTTCTGTTATAACGGTCTCATTTCCTTCTTCTTCCCTTCTTCTTCTGCTGTTGCCCGCCCCACTGCCAAACCTGATTACCGGTGGTGGTTGTCGGTGGAACATGACAGTCCTCCCCCTTAGAACAGCCTTGCCCCCAAGGCTGAAAATTAGGATATCTGATCAACAGTGATTCAGCTGGTACCCAAGTGGAATCTTCCTCAGATTTATTTAGCCTTTTGACTAGCCATTGAACTTCCTTTTCCCCGCTTTTTCTGGACCTCTTTGATTTGTAAAATGCTCTCAGGAATAAGTTCTACAGCATCTTTGGTGGACAAGTCTGGTAAGTCAGCAATAGGAAGAAACTGATCCCCAATCTTCTTCTTTAGCAAGGAAACGTGGAACACTAGGTGTATTTTGCTGGTAGCTGGTAGGGCCAGCTTGTATGCCACTGGACCAATTTTTTTCAGCACCTGGTAGGGACCATAAAACTTTGGACTAAGCCTCTGATTGTGCCTCTTAGCCAAGGATTGCTGCTGATAAGGGTGAAGCTTAAGGAACACCCAATCCCTCACGGTGAATTCTCTTTCTGTTCTGTTCTTATCAGCATAAATTTTCATCCTAGCTCTGGCTTGTGACAAGCTCTCTTTTAATTGTCTGTCCATCTCATATCTTTCCTACAGCAGTTGATTCACAGAATCCACTCGAGTTTGCTGATATGGTCAAAAGCTAATTGAGGAGGGGGAAATCCATAAAGAGCCTCAAATGGAGTTCTCTGGATGGCCGTGTGATAACTGGTATTGTACCACCATTCAGCTAGTGATAACCATTTATGCCAAGCTTTGGGTTTAGAATAGGTCATGCACCAAAAGGTACATTTCAAGACACTAATTATGCCTTTCAGTTTGGCCATTCGTCTGGGGATGGTATGAGGTGCTCAATTGGAGAGTGGTACCAAGCAGTTTGAACAGCTCCTGGCAAAAGTTGCTGAGGAATATTTTATCCCTGTCAGACACTATGAACTGAGGTATCCCATGTAATTTACAGATGTTATTCATAAACAATTGAGCTACCTTTGAAGCTGTGTAGGGATGTTGCAATGAGACGAAATGGCTATATTTAGTAAATCTGTCAATAACTGTCATGATCACTGTCTTTCCCTCGGAGTTTGACAACCCTTCAATAAAATCCATAAAGATATGACTCCAGGAGTAGAGAGGTTCAGGAAGTGGCTGCAGTAGTCCAGGATATTTAACATGCTCCCCTTTACACCTCTGACAAGTTTCACATTGTAGTACAGTTTTGCGAATATTCTGTGACATCCCAGGCCAAAAAAAAAATTCTATTTTGCCCGATAAATGCTGGCTTGGACCCCAGAGTGCCCACCTTCTTGAGAGTCATGAACACTCTAAATGAGTTTAGTGAGGATTTGGTTACCCAAACCCACATAAAGCATTCCTTTGTATCTGAGCACCCCATTCTAGAAGTTGTAATCAGCCATCAGGGGCTAATGTCAATGTTTGAATTTTCTCTCTGGCTTCAACATCTCCCTCATAACTATCCATGATTTTATGCACCCAAGCTGGAATAACTGTAGTGATTAATGCACATTTCGCTTCAATTACATCTCTTCTAGAGAGAGCATCAGCAGTAATATTATCAGCCCCTTTTTTGTACTGAATCTCATAGTCCAAACACATCAATTTTGCCAGCCATTTTTGTTGGATTGGGGTAGTAATCCTCTGCTCCAGCAGGTATTTTAGTGATTGATGATTTGTTTTAACCACAAAATGATGCCCCTCCAAATAATGTCTCCATTTGGATACTGCTGTAACCAAAGCCAACAATTCTTTTTCATATATTGATAACCCCATATTCCCTGCTTTAATGGCCATACTCAGGAAAGCTATAGGTCTCTTATCTTGCGTCAACACAGCCCCAACTCCTCCCTAGCAAGCATCAGTTTCCACCACAAAGGATTTAGAGAAATCAGGCATGGCAAGGACTAGAGTGTTGCTCATGGCAGCCTTCAAGTTGCTGAAGGCCTCTTCTGCAGCCTCCCACCATTCAAACCCATTTTTTCTTCAGTAATTCAGTCAGTGGTTTGGCCACAGTTCCATATCCTTTGATGAACTTCCTATAGTAACCAGTGAGTCCCCAAAACCCCCTTAGTTGCTTGAGTGTTTTGGGTACTGACCATGTCATCATAGCTTCAATTTTCTTTGGATTAGCAGCCACACCCTCTTGGCTAATGACATGACCCAAGTATTCCACAGTGGGCTGACCAAATGCATACTTGCTGATTTTGGCATATAGCTTATGCTCCCTGAGAATGTTTAGCACTCTCCTCAAATCTTCACAATGATTTCTCATATCCTTACTGAAGACTCGGATGTCATCAAAAAACACCAGCACACATTTCCTTAAAAACTTCTGGAAGACTTTATTCATTAAACTTTGAAAGGTTGCAGGGGGCATTGGTGAGGCCAAAGGGCATCACCTTAAATTCATACAACCCTTGGTGAGTTCTAAATGCAGTTTTATACTCATCCTCTTCTTTAACTCTTATCTGATGATAGCCGGCCCTCAAATCTATTTTTGAAAAAATAGCAGCTCCATTAAGTTCATCCACTAATTCATCAATTATTGGCATAGGAAATTTATCCTTCACCGTAAGACTATTTAGCTGTCTATAGTCCACACAAAAAAGCCAAGCCCCATCCTTCTTTTTAACCAACAATACAGGTGAAGCAAATCAGCTATTACTCACCTGTATAATCCCAGCATCCATCATCTCCTTGATAAGCTTTTCAATCTCAGCCTTCTGGATATAAGGGCACTGGTAGGGGCCGTAACCTGAAGGGTCGGGCTTCTTCTTTGAGTACAATCTGGTGCTCATGTTCCCTTTTAGGTGGGAGCTCAGTCGGAGTGGCAAACACTTCCTGATAATCAGTTAAAATAGATTGTAATACCGCTGGTACTTCTTTTAATTCTTTTTCAGTTATGAGACTTAACTGAACCATGAATCCATATTCTTGCCCCTCAATCCAAGACTCCAATTGGTTCTCTGAGATCATTTCTAAACTGCCTTCACCTTCACTATGGAAAGTAAGTGTTTTGCCCCCATGATTAAAACTGACCCACCCTTCTTTATAATCACTGGTGATGGGTCCAAACTGGCTCATCCAGTTTACTCCTAGAACCATTCATAGCCCCCTAATTTAAGAGACTTCAAAGGGTACTGAAATTCGAATCCCTGCATTTGCCAACATACAGGCTGCTGAATGGACCTACTCTCCATTTTATCCCCATTAGCTACCCTAACCAGCATGGTCTTTCCCTCCTTGATTGGATATCCCAAATTGTTGAGTAGTTTCTCATCAATGAAGCTATGTGTACTTCCTCCATCAATCAATATAGACACCTTCTTCCCTTTCACTTTCCCTGCAATTCTAATGGTTCTGTGCTGGGAACTTCCCATAAGGGTATTCATAGAAATCAACATTTTTTCTTCTTCATCCTCACATTTTCCCCTCCTATTACCTTTTTACCTTCAAATTCCTCCGTATGATTCTCCTCCATCACAATGAAATTGATCATCCTATTTTTACAAACATGTCCAGGGGTATATTTTTCATCACATTTAAAACACAACCCAAGGCTCTTTTTAGTTTGTATGTCTGAAGGAGAGATCCGATCTCTCAATTTCTGGGGTATGTGGTAAGAGTTGCTGTTTGGGTTTTTAGTGATAGGTGTAAAATTTGTGTGTGCTGGAGTGTATAGGGTATGGAAGTTATTGGAGTAGTTAGGCTTTGGAGTAGTATATGAGGGTTTAACATATGAGAGTGGTTTGACTGGTTTGGGATATTTGTGTAGGGCTAGAAGGTTATCTTCTTGCAATTGGGCTAACTCAAATGCTTTAGTGAGAGTAGGAGGATCAAATATTTTTACAGAGGTTTGAATTTCTTCCTTTAAGCCACTGATAAATATAGAGGTATAATAACCTTCAGGAAGGACAGGTAAGGCCATCATACACTGAGCCTTCAGCTTCTCAAATTGTTCCATATAATCAGAGATGTTTCCCTTCTGCTTAATCTTACATAAAGCTTCAACGACCCCTTCCCTCACTTTACTAGCAAACCTCTTGCATAGTTCAGTAGTGAAATGTCCCTAGCTAGCATTGGGATGGGCAGCTAAATATCCATTGAACAATGTGTCTACCTTCCCTTTCAAATATAGCTGGGCAATTTCAATTCTATTGTCATCAGGGGTTCTATGCAACAGGAAGTACCTGTGAGCCTTCCTTACCCACTCTCGTGGGTTATCACCTTCAAAATTGGGAAAATCAATCCTAGATATTGGGGTCATGAGCCTAAAATCATTCTGCCCAGTAGTGGGATGATGCATGCCCACAGTATTGATATGCCACATATTTGGTCCAGATTGCATGGAAGATGATGGTTCCTTTGAATTAGGACTTGCACCCAAAATCCCAGGCCCAGAACAATAGGGAGTAGGTGATCCCTCTACTGCCTTGCCTTTAGCTTCAGTTTTTTCCTTTTGATCCCTGGTAACCAGTACCATCACTATTTCATTCATGCCCTCCACCTGTTTTTTCATTTCCAACATAGCCTCCTCCATGTTTGGCGTAACTCTGCAGTTTCCAGGTGATGTTTATTATCCCGATAATTTTGTTTAACCACATCCATCACTTCTCCGCATTTCTCTTCAGATCTGGACAGTTTCTGATCCACCTTTGCATCCCAAGTATTCAATTCCTCTTCAAACTTTCTCACTACTTCCTCAATGGTCTGAGTTCGAGTCATCTTTTCACTCCCAGCCACCGATACTGCTCTGATACCAAATGTTACATATATCCATCAATCCTCCACAAAATTCAAACAAAATCAACACCAACCACCAAAATCCAGTTGGATTTAACTAGCCCAGCTGAGGATATTCATTAATTACGTAAGAATTACAAGATTTCAGATATGAGAATGAAGAATTACAGATGAGAAGAGAAATTTAGAAATATACGAAAGAATATTCCAGAAAACATGCATAACTAACTGCCGGGAATCATAAAACTCTGCCTATTTATACTAAAAACTCGAAGTCGTATTTTAATTGACAAAAATGTAAAAGCACAGAATTTATAAGATAAAGGAAAACGACACCGTTTGCTGTCCCTCCGGATTTCTGTTATAACAGTCTCATTTTCTTCCTCTTCCCTTCCTCTTCTGCTGCTGCCCGCCCCACTGCCAAAACTGATCACCGGTGGTCGTTGTCGGTGGAACATGACAACCTCAGCCAGAATCTTTGAACCCAAACCGCAACTGTCTCTGTCTCTCGCACCTCCGTTCGAACCCAGCCGCTCCATCAACCCTCTTTGAACCTCGGCTGAACCTCTTCAAGCCTCGGTCGTGACCTCCATTAGCGAATCCCTCAAGTCTCAATCGAACCCTCCCAAGTCGCGAGACCTGCCTCGCCACTGTCGAACTCGAGCACTCCATACTCGAACCTTTAATCGCCCTCATCGACCGAACGTCTAGCCCACTAGTTCTCTGTGTCGTTTATTTCAATTTGGGGTAGACTCAAATAGAGTTAGGGATCTAATTGGTTTTGTTTACTCCTTTTCATTCCTGTCCTACATGATTTCGATTGGCTTCATTTCAGTCATCTAGTAGTTCTGGAGATTCAAGTTGGTCACTTGAGTTTCGAGTCTCTTTGTTTCAGCCTTTATGCTTAGCTCCTCATTAAATTGGTTCTGAAACTTTCAATCAGGTCGATTTCAATCCATGAACCTATTAGTAAGTTTGTTTCACCCACCCAGTTTCAATTTTTATCTATTTTAGACCTAGACTTTTATTAAGTTATGTTTTAGTTCAAAATTTTCAAAATTTGCTCGTTTTACCCTATATTTCAAAGTTTACGATCTAGTCCCATACTTTTATTTTGCTTTAAATATTTTCAAAAAATTCTAACTTTAGTTATTAAATATTTTGTCTAGATGAGACGCGGGATTTGACGCACGATTAAGCTACCACACTAGCTCAAACTCATAGGAAAAGTAAACGAGGTATATTCCCTACTAAAGTTATTTTCAAAATTATATGCGCATGTTTTATGAAAATATAATGCAATTACATATTATGTATTTATGTATGTGCTTATGTGATTTATGGAAACATAGAAAGTATGCGCATAATTAGCTCAACTTAATCGAGAGCTCACAGAATTAGCTTATCTTAATTGGGAGCCTATAGACTTAGCTTGTTATTTTGACGGACCCACAAACATAGACAATTAGCTTGTTGAAAAACAAGCCCACAGACAAAATTTGCATGTTTACATGTATTTAAATGGCATAATATGTATTGCATGTTTAAAAGTTAATGCGCGAGAATCTCTGAGTGTTTTCTTCGAAACACTCACACTTTATTTCAAAATATTTCAGGTTCTGGAACTGATAGCAACTCGACCGAGGGTGGCAATTGAAAGAAAAAAAGATAAATGTTTAAATGTCAATGTTTCTATCATTTCAATAATTATTGACAATGTTTATCCCCAGAGTTTGAGTATTATGTTATTGTTGACACTGGTTGTATTTGAGATTATTGAACATCGGTTTTTATGAAATGTTTATTTTAAATAAGAAAAAAAATTTCCACACTTATTTATTTAAATATCAAATTTCCGCATTTTTGAAAAAAGATAGAATATATTTAGTATAGAATAGATTTAGTAGCGTCTCGAGCGCGTAGAACCGGTGCATTATAGTAACTGAGCGCTGTTGTTAGAAACTAATTTACCAAGGTATGGTTCTAATTCATATAGATCACATTTATTCACATCTTGGTTTTACAAGACTTGTCATTTGTTGTTTTCATTTTTCACAATTTTCTGCTCTTCTGACTATGTAATAAGAATTTGGAGCTGATTACTAGGCGTCTGAAGTTGGCAAAATCCTTTACTCTCTACTGTAGGGTTTTATTTAGAGGTAATTTTATATGCTTTTAATATTCTTTATAAGTATCTTCATTCAAAGAGTATAGTTTAGGAGATCTTCTCCAAACTTCAGTTCAATATATGGCTACGTTAAACACCTTTGCTAGTCTGTTGATGCAAAATATGAAGAAATGTGTATTTATTGGTTAGTTCATTGTAGGAAACTTGGTTAAAAATGCTCGGAACAATGTGATTGGGATTTTTGTGGAATTTCATTGTTAAGGAATATCTTAAATTGGACAATATTTTAAAATATTCGTAATGCAGTGATTTTGAGTTTTCTAGGCTATATGTGTCATAATATGTGCTACACTTAATCCTGATTATCATTTGAGTTATGAACTCCTAGATAATGTAACAAGAATAGTAGGCCTCAAGCACTAGCACTAGAATGATACTCATGAATCATGATAGTAAAACCCACAAGACAATGACATTTGGGTCTAAAAGAACCTCAAAATAGTTGAACTAAAAATAAACACTGGGAAAGAGTTTACTTGAAAAAACTACTAAAAAAATACCTTGTCAATGTTGGGTTGTTTCTTAGATGAAGTGATTGCTGTTGAATTTGTTCTATACTTGACAATGCAACTCTAGTTTTAGTAGTTAAACATTAACGATTTGTCAATGTTGGGTTGTTTCTTAGATGAAGCGATATTCTATTGAATTTGTTCTATACTTGACAATGCAACTCTAGTTTTAGTAGTTAAACATTAATGAATCTTACATATTTTGTTCTTCGAGAGCACAAGATATTCAACTAAAATATTATATTTCTATGGTTTTTTTTTCAAAAAATCTAATAGATAACACGTTCCATAACTCTTCTAGAGCCTACCATATTCTTTTAGAATAAGAAATATAATCGTGAATTTTCCTAGAAATAAAAATATCATAATAATCTTCCAAATTATTAATGAATTTGAAACATAATTTCTTTCTTTAGGAAATCACAATAATAGAAACAAAATCTATATATATATATATATATATATATATATACACTTAAAAGTATGATAGTTTCCATTTCACTTTTTCCCGCCTAAAATCACTTGCTAAATCGGGATATCTCATCTTAGCTATTGGTTTAATCTACTAATCTTGGCCATTGATTTCTATTTTACTTTTTAATTTTATTTACTTTTTTAATTTATTACTAATTTATAGATTCATTTTTTATCTTTCATTTCCCCCCTTTTTTTTCATTTCCCCTTTTTATATTATCACTATATTTTTTAATTTTTAGTTCTAATCACCAAATTAGATTTCATTTTATCTAAAAATGACTTTCTTTCTTTATCCACATTTTCTTTTTTTCTTCTAATAAAACTCATTCTATAACTTTCTCAATCTCTCTCAATCTATATTTAAAATTTCCACTCCTTATCTTAAGCAATTATATTTTCAATCGATTTTCTTCATTTTATGTTTCAATTTATCTCACACCGTCGAATAACTTTCGAATTGGTTCCAATATTCGCCAATGTTCAGAAAATCGGACATGTCATCAAATCAGTAAATCTAACAGTTTGAGGTTATTGGACTGGTTTTAACTAAATAATTGAAAAAAAATTAGTTTTCATCTAAAATAATGTTAAAATTTTATTCCTTTTAAAAGCCATTGAAAATATGACTTTGGGCATAGAAAGGGAATCCCACATTGGTTATTTAGTGAAATAAATTGAAGATGTACACCTATATTAAGCTGCATGGAGAAGGGCTCATAATATGGCCTTAACTTATAGGCCTTAAAATTTTAACTGATCATTATTGATAAAAAGTTTATTGTGAACCGTATCCGTCTTTACCTCACACGGTGGAATTGTTTCTGGATTGATTTCCGTACTCGTAAATGTTCAGAAAATTGGACCAGTCATCGAACTAGAAATACTAACGGTTCAAGGTTATCAAACATATTTTAATTAAATCATTGAAATAAATTAATTTTTACCTAAATTAATGTGGAAAAAAGAACATTCGATTTTATAATTTTTTGTTCTTCACCGTTAAAAAAATATTGAAAATTTTATTTCTTTTTTAAGAGCAATTGAAAATATGACTTTGGGCATATAAAAAGAATCTCGCATTAGTTATTTAGTGAAAAGAATTGAGGATGTATGCATATATTAAGCTACTTGGAGAAGGGTTCTGAGTAATAGGAAGCTTATAAGCCTTAAGCTTTCAAAAAGTTCAAAATTTTAACGTATTGTGAACAGTATCTGTCTTTGTCTCACACCGCTGAATTGTTTTCCATATTGATTCCAGTATTCGCAAATCTTTAGAAAATCAAACCCGAAAAGTAAACTGTTCAAGGTCATCGGACCGATTTAATTAAATAATTGAAATAAATTAATTTTTACCTAAAATAATGTGGGAAAAAACATTTGATTTTATAAATTTTTTATCTTTACTATTTAAAAAATGTTAAAATTTTATTCATTTTTTAAAAGCAATTGAAAATGTGAATTTGGGAATAGAAAGAGAATCCCACATTGATTATTTAGGAGGGTGTATTCATCTGGGATTTTTAAAGACTTTTGAGAATTTATAAAATTCCGAGGTATTCAATTTTGACTTTTCAGGATTATTTAAAAATCTTGGTGTATTTAGTTGAGACTTTTTAGAACTTTTAAAAAGTCTTTAAAAGTCACAAGGTATTCAATTGAGACTTTTCAATAGTCTCAATAAGTCTTGAGGTATTCATACTAACTAGAATTTTGTAAGATTTCTTAAAATTTGGGACTTACAGAGACTCTGCATGTAAAATATAAAGAAACAATGTCTTTAAAAGTCTCACCTACACCCATGGGATTTCTTAAGACTATTTGAGTTATTATTTTTTTTTCAAAAAGAATCTCTCTTCCATTTTTCTTTATCGATCTCCCACCATCTCTACATACGAATTTTGCTATGACATGCCTCATCCCATTTCCCACTACTTCTCAACATAGGGCATGTAGACTCTTGTCTTTCTTTTTACTGGTTTACTTTTTATTCATATTTATTATTTATTTTTTTTCAAATTATTATATTTTTTATTAAAAGGGAATGGAGGAACAAGTCACTCCTACATCGCCCTAACACTCCACAATATGGATTTTTTATACCATTGATGCGGTTTCCCATTGGGTACCCGACAATTTCCTTTTCTTTTTCTTTTCCCGTTTATATATTGCGAGCGCTCATTTATTTTAATTTTTTTATTGATTAGATTAATAATCGTTTTTTCGTTACTCATTTTCATAGACTGATTATTATTTTTTAATTTTACGTGTTATTAGTTTAATTATTGTGCAGTTAGGCTTAAAATGATCGATGCGAGATATGATAAGATATTTTCATTTACGTCTTGTCCTTCCAGTTCCTTGTACCTATTTTATTTTTCTGCTTATGTTGGGAGAGTAGGTGATACTTTATTTTTCTGTTATACAGTGATACTAAAACTATGTATTATATTTTTTTTGGGTTTTAGGAAAAGTTATGAATTTTACGATGTTATAAAACTTTATAAAATATTTTTAGTACCAACTTGATTTTTCATTTTTTGAAAATAATTTTATTGATATGTAATTGCTTATTTTAAAAAGTTGGTCGGCACAATATTATATATTATAATAATTTTTTAAAATTAAAATGAATATCTAAAGTCTCAAAAAGTCTTGTAAAGTTTTTAAATAAAAGTAAACAAAAGTCTAGATAAGTCTCCTACTTAAAGCTCATCAAATCCACAAAAGTTTAAGAAATCCTAAAAAATCCACAAAAGTTATGCATTAAAAAAAGTCTATAAAAGTCTAGATCGAATAAAACCCCTTTAGTGAAAAGAATTGAGGATGTATGCCTATAAAAAGTTTAAAATTTTAATTGATCATTATTGATAAAAATTTTATTGTGAACCGTATCCGTCTTTACCCCACACAGTAGAATTGTTTTCCAGATTGATTTTCGTATTCGAAAATGTTCAGAAAACTAGACCGTCATCGAACTAGAAATACTAACAGTTCAAAGTCATCAAACCTATTTAATTAAATAATTAAAATAAATTAATTTTTACCTAAGTTAATGTGGAAAAAAGAACATTCGATTTTATAATTTTTTGTTCTTTACCATTTAAAAAAATATTTAAGTTTTATTCCCTTTTTAAAAGCAATTGAAAATATGACTTTAGAGCAATTATAAGTCTTTAAACTTTCAAAAAGTTTAAAATTTTAATGTATTGTGAACTGTATCCGTGATTATTTTTTAGATTGATTCTAGTATTCGCAAATGTTCATAAAATCAGACCGGAAAAGCGAACGGTTCAAGGACATTAGACTGATTTTAATTAAATAATTGAAATAAATTAATTTTTACGTAAAATAATGTGAAAAAAGAACATTCGATTTTATAAATTTTTTGTCTTTACCGTTTAAGAAATGTTGAAATTTTATTTATTTTTTAAGAGTAATTGAAAATGTGACTTTGAGAATAGAAAGAGAATCCCACATTAGTTATTTAGTGAAAAGAATTGAGGATGTATGCCTAAATTAAATTACTTAGAGAAGGGTTATGCGTAATATGACCTTAGTTTATGGGCCTTAAACTTCCAAAAAGTTTAAAATTTTAATGGATCATTATTGAGAAAACGTTAATTGTGAACTGTATCCTCTTTATCCCACACTATCAGATTATTCTCCAGATTGATTCCAGTATTCACAAATGTTTAGAAAATCAGACCGGTCATTGAATCGGAAAAGCTAACTGTTCAAGGTCATATGACCGAATTTTAATTAAATAATTGAATGAATTAATTTTTTCCTAAAATAATATGGAAAAAGAACGTTTGATTATATATATTTTTTTATCTTTACCATTTAAAAAATATTGAAATTTTATTCATTTTTTCAAGAGTCATTGGAAATGTAACTTTACCATATTAGTTATTTGGTGAAAAGAGTTGAGGATAGATACCTATATTAAATTACTCAGAAAAGGATTATGCATAATAGAGCTTTAATTTATGGGCATTGCAAAAAGCTCAAAATTTTAGTAGATCATTATTCAAAAAACGTTTATTGTGAACTAGTGAACCATATCCATCTTTATCTCACAACTTCAGATTGTTTTCCGAATTGGTTCTTGTATTCACAAATTTTCTTCAATAGTTTCCTTTGATTTTTTTAAGACCATTTTTTATCTTCATTAATGGAAGATATCGTATTATAGGTAGCACCTATATTATTTTTCTTTACACACACGTAAACGATCGAATATTATAGTTTAAGAGCTATTAGAAATGTGACTTTGGGCATAGAAAGGCAATCCCACATTGGTTATTTGGTGAAAAGAATTGAGGATGTATGCTTATATTAAACTACTTATAGAATAGTTATGCATAATAAAGCCTCAGATTATGGGTTTTGAGCTTCTAAAAAGTTTAAAATTTAGATCGTTATTGAAAAATGTTCATTGTGAACCGGTGAACCATATCCGTCTTTGTCTCACGCCGTCAAATTGTTTTTTGAATTGGTTCCCGTATTCGCAAATTTTCTTCAATATTTTCCTTTTTTTTTGTAGACCATTTTTTATTGTCCTGAATGAAAGGTATCCTATTACGGGTAGCACCTATATTGTTTTTCTTTGCACACACATAAACGATCAAATAGTATAGTTTAAGAGCCATTGGAAATGTGACTTTGGGAATAGAAAAGGGAATCCCACATTGGTTATTTAGTAAAAAAAATTAAGCATGTATGCCTATATTAAGATACTTGGAGAAGGGTTATGCATAATTAGGCCTTGGATCTCCTTGAGTTTTCAAAAAGTTTAAAATTTTAATGAATCATTATTAAAAAAAAGTTTATTGTGAACTGGTAAACTGTATCTGTCTTTATCTCATATCGTCATATTTTTTTCTGGATTGGTTCAAGTATAACCAATTCTTAATTTTTCCAATTAACTTGGTCACGACGGTTCATTTTTTTAAACAATGATTAAATTATGTTAACATATTAAAATATTTAGTCTGTAGAATGTGTATATCATGAAAAATTAGATATCATTAATACATATTACAAAAGTTTAAAAAAAAAAACAAACAGGGACAATAAATCATATGTGCATTTTATACAAAAACTTGGTGTTCACTCATAAATAATTTTATATTAGATATTTCAAGGGTTATAAATTGAAAATGTCTGAAAATTATGATTAGTGTTAAAGATGACCAAACAAGAAATTCTACTATAAATGTTGTAATACATGTGTTATCGTTCATCATTTATTCTAGCTATGTTTATTGTATATAATATATTTTACCATGCGTTATACACTAATAGCCTAATACAAACTCCAAAAATTTTCTTCAATGTTTTTTTTGTAGACTATTTTTATCTTCATTAATAAAAGATATCGTATTACGGGTAGCACTTATATTGTTTTTCTTTAAACACGCATAAACGATCGAGTATTATAGTTTAAATTTTTATACACTCATATTTAATTTTCTTGAATTGCTTATATCATCTGATATTATCATTCCGTGCAACGCACGGGTGAAATAACTAGTTATACTTATTCAAGGTATACAACAAAAATGTAATGTAATAACGTTCAAGATCCTTACTAGAATTCTAAAGACAATAATTCTTAAAAAAAATACAATAAATAATATTTTATTTTCTACTATATGGGCTTCTTAAGAGTAAATCTATTTTATCTATAACAATCTTCTAGATCATTGATAGATTTCAGAAATCATAATTTTTCGTGAAAATGAAACAAATATAACTTGATAATTTACTAATAAATTAAACAATCATGCGTTATACATCAATTAAAGTATAACTATTTAGATATTTCTCAATAACTAATTATCCAAGAATTATCCAAACTATGGATCACGAATGATACGGCAAGAGTATATGAATTTCCTTTTATAATATAAATTCACTCATTTACTCCATTTGTCTATGAGACATGTGACAATGAAAGAAAATTATATAGAATTTCAAGCTGCGAAAATATCTGTTATTCACAATTCACATAAAAAAATTGATCTGTAGTTTAGATTTAAATGAAATCTTTTGTATTTCATAAAAGATCGTCAAGAGTAACCCCCAAGATTTAGTAGATATGACTTATACAAAATTTGCTCTTCAAGAGTATACTCAACCTAAATTGTTGCAACTTTCTCAAGTAGCAATGAATTCTAATATTATATGTAAACCTATATAAATTGTTGCTACTTTCTCGACTATCTCTTTCGGAACAACTCAAATATTCTTCTATAATATTAAAGTTTCTAACATTTTGCTCTTCTGGAGCAAATAGCATTATTTTGAAATCCTAGTAGTGTTGTGATTCTTCAAGAATAACAACATACTCTTAGATTTGTATAAATATGCTCGCCATGAGCAATATAGATTTATCTAAATGAATACTAACAACATAATACTTTTCAAGAATATTGAAATTGCAATGTCGACATGAATGAATTATGTGTTCTTCTTTAAAAATGAGCAATATTTCATATATCACCAATATATATTATTATTTCGTAATTATCAATTCATGTGCTACTTCAGGAGCAATAATTTAAAATTTTTAGAAATATTGAGTCCAAATAAATTAATAACTATATCTAGCATGAATTACTTTGAAGAGCATGCTTGTAATACTCTATTAGAATATTATAATTAGTTGTGCTACTTCAAGAGCAATAACATATAACATAGTATATATGTAATAATAAATAATATACATATATAATGAACAAATATGATTAATATAATAACAATGACAATAAAACAGCTCCAATAGAAAGCAAATAATAACAATTATAATAATAAATAACAATAAAAAGCATGATTCTTCAAGAGGAAATAATAATATATTCTTCCATAATAAATATTGTGGTTTCTTCATGAAATCACAATTAATAATAAATCTAATAATTTCGGGAACGAACTATATTCTACTAGAATACACTTTTAATAAGAGAGAAATTGTGATTCTTTTAGAATACAACCAAACACTCTATATCAATAATATCCAAGAATATCTATAAATATATAGAACTTATGTTTCTTTAGAAAATCATAATTATTTAAATATCTTGTGGCTGTTATAGAGCCAGTCATATTCTTTTGAAATATTTAATTGGATATTATTTTAATTCTTCAGGAATTATTATAATGTAATCGGAATAATCTTCAAGATTATTATTAATATAATTGAAGATAAATCCCCACAAACACTCTATTAATTATAATGTATGGGATAAGTCACTTGTGAACCTAAGATTACTCCTAATAAAAAAAAATATACACCAATGGCAACACATGTATGCATAGTATATCATATCGTCGTTTCTAGAATGACAAGGAATGATAAAAACAATATAAATAGTGGTTGTCATATTCACATTCAAGCAAAGTAAGTATTGGATTTTCCAAAATGTTTTTGTTCAGACTTTAACTCAAACTCTTTATTTTTCAAAGAAGTAATGTGTAGCATTCTGAAAATTTCTACAAATAAAGGTAAGCAACGAAATTGTTGTTTTGAAAGAATTACTTGAATATTATTGTAGGATTTCTTGAAAATTAAAAGATTGTTAGCTAATTGATGCTAAGAAAGAATTTGGCTCATAATTGACATAAACTAAAGTGTAGTGACTTAATTGACATAAATCGAAGTTCGATGGCTTAATGGAAGGATGAGACAAAGCACAAGGATTTCTCAGACAATTTCCCACCAAGTGTACGGTATATGTCGCGCCACGTGTCGAGACATCATTGGTGGAACTCAAATTTTATTAAAACTAGCTAAGTTTCAACTATTATAAAAAGGGGTTATTAGTCCCCAAGGTTTCCCAAGCATTGCCAACATCCCATTTCTCTCCTAAACCCCCAAAATTCGTTCAACATTGGGGATGGTGGAGAAACACCTATAGAAACCCACTAAAACACCTACTTCTCACTTGAAAAAGGCCCTTAACCTTATATAGATAGATCCTAACACGAGAATTGCTTTAATTATAGAATATCAAAGCTTTAAGGATATTTTTCTTTCACGTGGATTATTCGAGGAATATTTAAGGTGAGTAACACGTGTCTTGGCTCTATCATTTTCTATCTATTGGCTCTCTCTTTCGGCGCTCTCTCTCTTTAAACCGTATTTGGCCTTTGATAATTGATGTGCACCATTGCTTTAGATAAATGATTATTCTTTACTCTTGGCCATCGCTAGTGACGCTATATACCTGTTTTGCTCTGCTATTTGAATTGCTTTATAGTATTATGGCCTTGCTGTGTGGTCTCGGCCATTCTGATCTGTTATTGAATTGTATGGCTTACGGGTAGAGGCTAAACTAGTGATATACCCGAGCTTCGTATCTTTGTGGATGACCTCTGTGTACATTAAAGTTCCCTCTTTTGTATTGTTTTTCTGTGGGTCAATACGTGTTGTTATTCACTGGGTACTTTTGTACTCACCCCTATCTTCTACAATCCTGTAGGTATTGAATTTAGAGCTATGTGGTCGGATCGTCCCAAAGGTGGAGGAGATACATATATGTGATCGAGACTTTGGTGTGTGCGGCCGACGTTTTGTTGTGGGTAGCCCACGGAACATTTAATCATCAGAATGCGCAGCGAAAGCGCCTCGATATTTTGAACTGTATTTGTATCGATTTTTAAGCGTTAAAGGCTTTTACTACTGTATATGAAATTCTGTTCGTGACAAGTGGTATCAGAGCATGATCCTCTGGCCTCACATACATGTATCGCTCCTATTTGGACGAATCCGCGCACCTATAGGTATTGAAATCAATTATGTTAATTGATGATAAGTTAAATTTGACATTGGTCATATTATACATTTGGCTTCTAAAAGTTTATCAATGAAAACAAGAAAAATGGAAAGGAAAAATGCCTAATTTTAAAGGTACCAAATGACTCTTATTTACATTTGAAAAAGTTTTAGAATCTGGGTACATACATACATGAAAAAAAAAACTTTCTGCCATTGTGCGGCCGCACAGTGGAAAACCCTGCGGCCACACAGGCCGCGGCCGCCCTCGGCAAGCATTCCGTGGTGCAGCCGCGGCCAACAGAAAGATTGGGCCAAAATTTTTGCTGCCAAGTCCCTGATCTTCTTGATTTTGTTCAAATCAGTCCAAAGTTATAAATTTTTCTAGAAAATTGCAATTGGGTCTCCAAACTTCATGATTTCTTCTATGTTGATTGGAAAAATTTCCTTTTGACTATTTTACACCTAAATTAACCATTGTAGGTTATTATTTAACCTATTTTGAATAAACTTGGAATAACTTATGTAATCGGATTTTTAAGGTTTTGAAAACTTAACTTTTGTAAACTTATGGTATATGCTTTTAAAAGCAATAGATACCACTACAATACTTAGCAAATTTCGAGGACGAAATTTATTTAAGGGGGTAGATTGTAACATCCTGAAAATTTCTACAAATTAAGGTAAGCAACGAAATTGTTGTTTTAAAAGAATTACTTGAATATTATTGTAGAATTTCTTGAAAATTAAAAGATTGTTACCCAATTGATGCTAAAGAAAAAATTTGGTTTCTAATTGGTATACACTAAAGTGTAGTGACTTAATTGACATAAATCGAAGTTCGATGGCTTAATGGAAGGATGAGACAAAGCACAAGGATTTTCAGACAATTTCCCGCCAAGTGAACGGTATATGTCGCGCCACGTGTCGAGACGTCATTGGTGGAACTCAAATTTTATTAAAACTAGCTAAGTTTCAACTATTATAAAAAAGAGTTTATTAGTCCTCAAGGTTTCCCAAGCATTGCCAACATCCCATTTCTATCCTAAACCCCCAAAATTCGTCCAACATTGGGGATGGTGGAGAAACACCTATAGAAACCCACTAAAATACCTACTTCTCACTTGAAAAAGACTCTTAACCTTATATAGATAGATCCTAACTCAAGAATAGCTTTAATTACGGAATATCAAAGCTTTAAGGATACTTTTTTTTCACGTGGATTATTCGAGGAATACTTAAGGTGAGTAACACGTGTCTTGGCTCTATCATTTTCTATCATTGGCTCTCTCTTTCGGCGCTCTCTCTTTTTAAACTGTATTTGGCCTTTGATAATTGATGGTGCACCATTGCTTTGGATAAATGATGGTTCTTTGCTCTTGGCCATCGCTAGTGAACCCGTTCTGCTCTGCTATTTGAATTGCTTTGTGGTATTATGGCCTTGCTGTGTGGTCTCGGCCATTATGATCTGTTATTGAATTGTATGGCTTACGGGTAGAGGCTAAACTAGTGATGTACCCGAGCTTCGTATCTTTGTATCTTTGTGGATGACCTCTGTGTGCATTAAAATTCCCTATTTTGTATTGTTTTTCTGTGGGTCAATACATGTTGTCATTCACTGGGTACTTTTGTACTCACCCCTATCTTCTACAATCCTGTAGGTATTGAATTTAGAGCTATGTGGCCGGATCATCCCAAAGGTGGAAGAGATACATGTATGTGATCGAGACTTCGGTGTGTGTGGCCGACGTTTTGTTGTGGGTAGCTCACGGAACATTTAATCATCAGAGTGCGCAGCGAAAGCGACTCGATATTTTGAACTGTATTTGTATCGATTTTTAAGCGTTAAAGGCTTCCGCTACTGTATATGAAATTCCGTTCGTGACATAATGATTTCATCAATAGTAATAGACTCTCGACCATAGTCAAGAGCATTTTTCAAATCTTTATACTTTTCACTAAGAGAATTTAAAAGAGTACTAACTTGTTGATCTTCTGAAATCTTTTCTTCACAGTTTACCAAATTTGACTAGCATTATTAGTCTCACCAACTTTCCTCAACAAACTATGAGACAAATACAAGAAAATGGAACTCCATGCTTGTTCATCAATTTCTTTATGTCTAGATGCACTAAATTCAACATGATATGAAGCATCAAGAGCATAAGCACATTTTTGTTGCAACAACAAAACACACATTTTCTGGCTCCAGAGGCTAAAGTCCTCAGTACCAGTCTAGACATCAATATCACATCTAGAAATAGAGGCCATCACATGTAATGTGCATACAACAAATATTTCACAAAGATTCAATCAGTTGCAGAGCTCAAGAACAAATGAATAACAGTAAAAATGAGAGCGTACTAAAATCAGAAACTATCACACAAATAACATGTTCTATACTACAAGAATTACACAAAGCAAAGGCCGACCCTAATTGGCAGAATTAGTGGTCAGCTCAGCCTCAAGAACCAATGAAATTAATCAATTGATTCTAAGACAAAAAAGAAAATTGCAATGTTTGATAATCCTATTCCAAAATACTCTTATCAAATCCTACAATCCTAGAACTTCAGCTTCAAGGGTCCTTGCAGGGGACCCAAGACAAAGGTAGCGAAGAATTACTAATTCGATAGATTTCTTTAGAAATATATCAAAAAAAAAAAAAAAGAAGTTTGGGTTAGATGTTACCATAATGAGCCAAATTCCCGAGTAATAATAAAAGAACCTTTGAATGTACAAGAGTTTCTATTTAGTAGTAGTAATAGGTAGATTTTGATGCCAATTCACTCAATGTTTTCAGCCAATGAAGAACAAGAACAACCACTACTTATCCCAATTTCAACCACAAATTTGCAGATTGAATTTTTTGACCAAAACTGACGAGCAAAAACAAAACAGAGTATATTACAAAAAACCGCAGTGACACAAAATGCAGTCCAGAAACTCAGTCTACAAATAGAAATCAGAATGACACTATTCCACACTAAATAGCAGAGAACATATCTGTACGAAGACCCGCCTTCTTCTTGAGGCAGTCCAGAAATGATGTTCGCGACCAAGAAAACAAGAATAGGTTGAATCTAGAAACGCCTGAAGGTTTTGTTGATGTTTGAAAAATGAAATTCATGTTGGACAAATTTCCAGTGAACATGAATGTCCAACGAACCAGAGGCGCCAAGTAATCCAGCATGCATTCTTGAAATTTCCAGGTAACACTGATGAGTTAACCTCTGAAAAACCTAGACAGACTACCAGAAGCGCAGTATTTCCTTCAAGAAAACTGCAGGAACTTAGATTTACCAGAAATTCCCATAGAACCCCGACCAAGATTGAAGCCTAATTTTCCCTAGAAACCCAATTTCATTTGAGGCATAATGCCCAAAATCAAAGAATCAATAAAGCCCCAAATAATCACAAAGGTTGAAGCCTAAATTGCTAAAAATCCCAAGAAAGAGGAATAACGAAAAGACCCCCAAATTTTTCTCAGTTGTCGAGCCCTAATTTCAGAAATGCTAAGTTTTAAACGGTCAAACTCGATTCCCAGGTGTGCTCTAATACCAATTGTTATGAAATCGACCCAAAAAACCCAAAAATCAGACCCAGCTTCAAGATGCAGGGCAAGTAAAAATAGTGAAAATAACACAAGAATATGTTCGCCCCTTTAGGGGCCCGAAGTTCGACACAACTGCCTACATCTCCGTTGAAGCTCCACCAGAGTGGATGTGCTTCTATTTGACTATAACAAAGACACACTTGTTCAAACAAATTACAAACAACCGATCCACAAAGGATAAAAAACAGCCCCTACAAATTACAACCCTAGAAAATAGATTACAACCATGCACTACACCTTTTATGACTCCGAACAATATCTCTGTATCCACCAGATCGTAGAGGGTCAACAAAGGTCAAAGGTCAATGGTCACTGGGTCTTGGAAGCAGGCCCCGAGCACCTCGCCTAACCCAGTGACCTAGCGACCAACAGATCTAGTGACCTGATTTAGCGACCTAAAGGATAAAGCTTTGTTCCATCGTTCCCGCGGCCCAGGACATACAGACACCTCGCCAGCGAGCTCATAGGTACCTCAACCAAAAGTAGCGACCTAGCGAGCGCAATGAGCATGCCAACTCAGCAGCAGTTTGGGAACCCACATGAGGAATCTTATCTCTTATGACTGATGGGACTTCAGCATTAAATGCAATATGGAGGTTATTTGCCCCATGCATGGTTCAGACAATCAAAAGTAAAAAAGTGAAGGTCTAATCTCAGTCGATTAGACCCTTGTGTCACTCATGTGGGGCCACGTTAAATGCTTGTAATTATTATTCCCAAGCAAATGGTAAATGTACACTATAAATAGAGGCATTTAGAACTGAGAAGGGGTTTGATACCCACATCTCATTCTTCTTGTGTTCAATATATTTATAGTCTTCTATTTATTATAAACATTATTCCTTGCCTTTTTACATTTACTGTTTATATTGATTCAAATACGAATTTTCCGCGAATACAAATCTTGTTTGTTAGGTCAAAAACTAAATTTGACACCAACAATCTCACAAAGAGATTTCTACAAAAGGAACCCTAGAAAGAAATTACAATACGTAGAATGAGAAGTAAAGAGGCGTAAGAATGAAACCGCTACCCTAATATGATAAATGACAATCTTATATACTTGTGATAAACGGCTGAGATCATCACACCAAATCCAACCGTCCATGAAAAAGCAACAATCCAGATAGGTAAAAACGTTGTTTTGGAACACGATTTTGTTTTTAAAAAATAAGAACCAATTTCTTTTGTGTGTGTGTGTATATATATATATATATGTATAAGAAAGATATCGGGAAGAAAGGTGTCACATTAGAATGATTAAATTAAATATCATTATTATTCTTATAGCCATCTAGCATTGACTTTTACCAGACAAGCTGAAGAAGATTTTCTCAGATCAGTTTCCATCTGGAATTCATGGAACTTTGAAGGTGAAAATCATTCTCAGATCACAAGGGGAGAAAAAAAAAAAAGGTTGCACGGGTATGATGGAGGCGATTTTTGATGTGAACCATCAGAGAATCAAAACAAATGACATATGGATTCACATAGCTGAAAAAGGGACCGGTCCTCTTGTTTTGCTGCTTCATGGCTTCCCAGAAATCTGGTTCAGTTGGCGACATCAGATTAGCCATTTAGCCAACCAAGGCTACCATGTGGTTGCACCCGACTTGAGAGGCTATGGCGACTCTGATTCCCCTCTCAGCCACTCATCTTACACTTTCTTCCACATAGTCGGTGATCTTGTTGGCCTTCTTGATCACTTTGGTGTACAACTGGTACTTTACTTTGACAGCTTTTATTGCCCTCCTTCTGTCCTGCTTGGACGCGTTTCCTAACTCGGGTTTTTGTATTGGAAAGGCCTTTGTGGTGGGAATCGACTAGGGAGCACTTGCTGCTTGGCACTTCAGCCTGTTCCGGCCTGATAGAGTTAAGGCAGTGATAGCGCTCCGTTTCCTGCCAGATCTCCCAACATCAAATCCTTTAGGCAGATGATTGGAGATGGCTTTTACATTTGTCAATTCCAGGTACTACCTCACCTTCTCTCTCTCTCGTCTTGTTTGCTAATTGTAACTTTATTTACTGCTATGACTGACTGAGATGATTAGGAAGCAGGGAGAGCTGAAAGGTCGTTCTCGAGGTATGATTGTCTCACTGTGACGAAGAAGTTCCTTCTAACTACACAGACTGATCTATTCATAGCGCCACCCGGAATGGAGATAATTGACTACTTAAGGACCGCGTCATTGATGCCATCTTGGATTACGGAAGAAGAAGTGCAAATCTTTGCTGAGAAGTTCCAGGAGTCGGGATTTACTGGAGCTTTCAACTACTACCGCGCTATGGACCTGTAAGTGCACTTCTTCACGTTTAAGAACGTTTTGGCAAGAACTCATCGTCCCAACTTCCAACATCGATCATGGTGATTTAGTTGGATTTCCATTGATTGTGAATCCATTTATGCATCAATGGATGCTTCTTTCTTCAGAAACTTGTTTAACACTTCCATTGCTTGGCTCCAACTGTCCTAAACCAGGAAAATAGTTAAAAGATTAGCTTAACAAGATAGAAAAAGAAAAGGAACATTATGTTGGCTGCATTGTCCCAACTCATGACTGAAATGCAAGTAATTTTAATCTGATGGCAGAAACTGGGAGCTTCTTGCACCATGGGAGGGTTCAAAAATAACGGTTCCAGCTAAATTTATCGTAGGTGACAAGGACATCGGGTTTGATTCAGGTGGCACGAGAGAATACATACAAGGGAATATGTTCAAGAATTTAGTTCCCAACCAAGAAGTTGTCATCATTGATGGTCATCATTTCATTCAACAAGAAAGGCCTCAACAAGTTTCATATGAAATTCTATCCTTTCTCGAGAAACACCGTTGAGTCGTTGGCTATAGTTTTCATTATTGAATTTGGATTTTTGAACATTTTTAACTGCCAAAAGTAAGTACATTAAGCACTGAATATTATAGTGGGAGTGAATATAATTAGCCTTTTAGTAATCAACCTAAGTAATATTTTCATTCATTAAAACACCAAAATGCTTTTGAGCACACAAACCTTTAACTGAAAATGGAAGTAGTGACACACTAATTAGAATCAATTTTATGAAACAGAAAGATACATATTTCTCTTCCTTCCCATGAATATGTGTGTGGGAATCTTCATCATGTGTTGATCTTTCTACAATTCTTACGGATTTCTCCTCGGGAACCTGTTAACGGAGATATGTTTCCCATCTTAACCATCGACTCGGTGAATTGCTGAAAGAAAAGCTCATTATTCTCAGCATATTTCTTGACCAACTCTAATGACACTTGATTCTTTGTCACCAGAACTTCATCAGAATTCAGAAGGCCTTTGTAACTCAACAGATTCTTGAAGAAGCTGTTGTCGAACTTTATCGGGCTAACGTAATCCAAGAAAAATAGGTTCTGATCGCCACCAGATTTTGGGCACCTTGTTCGCAGTTCTGCTGCGTAGGATTGATCGAGGGTGTAGTCTGGCTTCCCGTTGCCAGTTTGGTTATAGATCCTCTGCCTGAAGCTCACACATCTTGCATTTCCAATAGTGTGACTCCCTGCATGCAGGAAATACTAATTATCATATGTTAAACTCTACATATCAACTAACCATGAATTATGTTTTGAATAGTACCTGATAATGCTACTAGATCAACGATATTGAGCCCTTTGAGCTTAAACTTAGTGAGGATAGTCTGAAATGTGTTGTTTGGAGCAGGAATGTTCTGCTTTGAGCCACTCAAACTTGCACCTCTTGCATCTCTTCTTCCCAGTGGAACTTCCCAGCTCGGTCCACCGGTCTGCATTGGCATTAAGACGAAATTAATGCCCTGTTAATTGGTTCCAGACTTGGATTTGAACTTTGAAGAAAAATGAGAAAATCGAATTGAGTTTGGTACTTACAAGAACAGTGGAATCCCTTGCAGCAAGAGCCAAAATATCAGCACAAGAAATAGTGTGAGGGCATTGTTTCTCAAGTGCAGATTTTATTTCGTCAATGACTTCAAATCCACGAGCCGAATTCCTGTTAGGATTTGATCGTTTCTCGCTGATTATGGTTTCACTGCTGTCCAAAAGTATTGATGCATCACAACCCTACATAACATAAAAAGAGTCAAAACTAGTCGGCTTGCTCAGAATTATTGGTTTCATAATGGATTTTAGGAGATTTTCGATGAAACATCAACTTAGTAAGCTAACAAGGCAGTTTGCATGACAATTTTTCAAAGGAAATGAATCAACTTTGCCAAAAGGCAAGAAACCATTTAAACTACCAATGGTTTCTTACTCTATTGGGCAATATTACAATCCTTAGAAAAACGGGTCTCGACATATTAAAGAACATAAGATATGATTGAGGTGTGTATATATTGCACATAGTAACGAACCTTGACAAAGCAATCATGAAAATGGAGCCTCAATAAGGAAGCAGCCATACGAGGATCTTTCATCACTGCATTTGCAACAATCGGCTTAACGATTTCTGCTGCGTGTGGACAGGATCGGTCGTAGAACTGAGGGTAAAGATAACCGTTGTTCGTGCTGTAAGAGAAGCTACAAAGAGGAGCAAATGCAAGTATAGTGAAGACTATGAACAAGTTTGTGAGGTGATAAGCCATTTTTCTGAAGTATTAATTATTGTGTTTTAAGAAAGAATTGTGATGAGATCAAATTAGTGCACAAACTCTCGCTATTTATACATAACAGAAGGGGAAGAATGAGAGGAAGACAATACAGGTGAAGTAGGTGGAGTTACTATTTACTTTGTCTCTTCCTTTCTCCATTACATGAAGTCTCAAAAAGTTAATTATAAGGAATTCTCTCTTCTTTTTTTTTTTTTTTTTGTTTGACAAGAGGAAATATAGAGATAATAAATAAATATATATCAACTAAGCCGAAGTCCTTGAATATGTAAATATTTGACCTGTTTTAATAGTGATATATAACACGTTAATTTAACATCACATTATACACAGAAGAAAAACTGAGATAAATAGCAAAAGAAGCCATTTCTCATGTTACGTTAATAATTAATCAAACAAAACCAAGAGCTGTTTTATAAACCAATTAGATTTATTATTTATTATTACTATTTAAGTACACTGAAAAGATTTTTGGTAGAACGCGCGACCTCAAGTTTACGTGATGTGTAAATAACTGAAGAAGTTTTATTTTATTGAACATTTCTGAGCTGCCCCATATGGTGATCACAATCAAAATGTACGTGGAAACTAGGATGCAAAAAGGTCGAGTAGAAGCACCAACTTTCTCTAACTGCTTTTTAATGGTATGAAATGGAATGGTTGATTTGAATTTTTAATTTGAATTTTTTTATTTTATTTTATTTTATTTTTCTGACGGGTGGTTGATTTGAATTAGTTTAACTGATCATTAATTAATTAAGAAATATAAAAGCAACTATACATAATATAATGTAGGTAAATGTCATAAAAAGTCCCTAACCGAGGTCAAATATAGCAATTTTATCCTTAATAATTTTTTTTTCAATCTTTGGAGTCTCTATCCTTTCAAAAGTTCTCACAAAATGTAGCGACCCAGAATTTTTTTTTTTTAAAAAAAAATTTATTTTTATAGTATACCTATGGCTTATCTAAATAAATATTCATCGGCCACAAGAATCTTTGTCACACTCGTCTAGTCATATTAATGTCTAAGTTCAGCGAATAAATTTTTGAGAAGTGAGAGGCCAAATGTCAAACCCAAATTTATTATAATGATTAAACTTCCACGACTTAAATAAATTGTTTTTAAGTCCAAATATTATGACCAACTCTACAATCTATATATCTATATATATTAATGAGTGATTATATTGACATCACATTTTTTTACTAACCACAGTACATTTTAATTATACTCATCGACCTTTTATGTTTTTAATTCGTTATACTTTCATAATTAACTTATTTTTGTCATATTTTTATTTTAACATCTTACATCATGACGTTTTGTATTGAATTATATATCTTGATTATAAGAATTTTCTCGCAAGAATTGCTTAAAATTTTTAAATAAACAAAAATCTAATATCTAATTATACATAACTACATATTTTCATATGATTTTAAGGTACAGAAATCAATTTTTTTTTTAAATATTTTCAATCATTAAGAATATGATAGGATAATTAAACTAAAAATTAGAAAAAAAAGTAGCAGAAACTTTTAGGGGCTTAAATACTATAAGAATCAAATATTAGGGATGTCCAAATTAATAAAAATATAGTGTGTTTTAGTAAAATGAGTAGTGTAAATATAATTAGTCTATATTAATTAAGAGAACTAAGTCTCGAAACCTTTTATTTCGCGATTTTCCTCCTTTTTATTTGGTATCTTGTGGTAATTATTTTATTTATTTATTTTTTTCTTTTTCCAACGCTAATTTTACCCGCCCTTTGCCTTGATAATTCTTCTTCTTCTTCTTCTTTTAACAAAAACTTTTAGGAAGGAACTCAGAAAAGATTTCAACCTATGACAATTAAGTTTAACACCCAAGCCAACCACTTTATCCATTTTCTTTCTTTCTTTCTTTCTTTTTTGTAGGCTTTTTCACTCATAAATTTTATAAGTTTTGTACTTTTTATTTTAAACATTACAGAGGGGATTGTAGGGAAGGAGAATCGAACCCTGATCAATGGTGTAAATCACTAACAAGGGCGCCACTAGACTAGAGGTCTCGACATAAGTTTTGTACTTTGAAATTCTTATAAAAGTTAAAATATCAAATCTGAAATATCAATTTCAAAATAAACCATACTCCCCCTTATTCGTTCATTTACCATCTTCATTATCTGTGTTGGTAATTTTAATATTATTTGAATGCTTTATTTTATGCATTTTACAATTTTTTCTTTTTTTGAATTTTTGTAGTTTTATTAGGATTTTTGAAAATTGGGCGCGTAACAAGTAATTTTTTACTTTCACAACCTAAACCACCCCGCCCCGCCCCCGGTACTCGATTCAAACAGGTACTGGATGGGTATGGGATGAAGTTGGTAGAAATGGGGCAGAGTGCTAGGGAGGCGTACCCGACCAAAGCCCACCCACTTACAGATCGATTATTTGGATTGGAATATCTTATATTTTATAGCTAACTTTAATTATAGAGATGACAAATTTAAATTTGATAATATTGTACATTTGTCGTTGAACTTACGTTTTCGAATGTATTAAATGATAGTAATAGATTTTTCTCATTATTGTATATATGTATGAGATGTCTTCTCAACAATCTTGAACTACAAGATTATTAAATTCATTGATCATATTGATTCAATTAATGTATATTTATATTTTTATATTTTTTTACAGAGGTGCAAATGAATAATACTTGTGTTTTTATATTTTCAATGAATGTCTTCTCAACCCGTGCAATGCACGAGTGATTTAACTAGTTTAAAGTTACTTCAGCCCGTGATTCGTTCTAACCAACTAAATATAGTTGAAATTTTCAGATTAAATTAATTAAATTATTATTTGGGTTTTGGAAGAGTCATAACCTCCCATTGAGCCTTAATAGGCCCAATTATATTGATAGCAATGAATAGCCAGATTAAAAGGGGCCAGCCCATTCTCCGTACATGTGGAACCCGCTAAAAGGCTCAGGTATATTCTGCCTATAAATATTCACTGTTCATATGCACATTTCCCAAGACACTTTTTCACTCAGCCTTCTTTACAGTCTAGAATTATTCTCTCCCAGACCTCACTTACTTACTCTCACACCGAAGGGGCTATGGAGGTCCGCCTCCCCGCCTTCTTTTGCAGGGTCTTGGAAGTTTAATCAAGAGTCTGATCTCGCTGATCTTTATCAGGGCGAATTCGACTTCGTCAGGTTTTTTAAATAAAAACCCCTTTTTAAACATGAGTTTTGAAGAATATTTTTTTTATTGAAAATAATTGAAATAATGTCATCTTTCATTGTTGCACCACTCAGGCACCTACAACGACATCAAGACAAGCTCTTCAAGCACTTCTAGATAATCAAACAGTAGATCAAGTCCAAAACTGAATGAATTCCCTCTTTCTTTAGGTGGATTTTGCACCATCTCCCCAAAAATTCAAATAAAGTGGAATGTTTTGCTTTTCTTAGTTAAGTACTGTAAGTTTGAATCTTGGTTATTTCCTGCAAAGATTCAAATGAAGTTCAATATCTTTGCTTTTCAAATTTTTGTTCCCGAGTTCTACAAATTTGCTAATATTTTGCTTGGCAAAAATTGTGTCATTTTTGCTAATGATGGATATTAAAAATATATATTTATGCTATTACCAAAAAGTCACCTTCCATTGTAAAAGTACCCTGAACCAATTCTAACTAAATTCAATTTTTTTTTAATAATTTTAATATTAATAATAATATTATTATTATTACAAGGATAATTTACACTTGACTTCCCCAACCTTCCAACATTTAATAGATTACGTCTCTAACTTTTATTTTTAGTGTTGCGGGTCCTCAACCTTTGAGGAAATCTCTCATCAAGTCCCCATTGACACTTTTCTTCCATTTAAACCAATAAATTTTCATAAAAGGACAATTTTACTCTGGTAAAAGGCTGAGGACCTTATGTGACATTAATTTTATATCATTATTATCTTTTTAAATAAAAACTTAAAAACTTAAAAATATAGGGAAATAATATAAAAATAAAAAGCAAATACCCCACCCATCTCAACCTTTCGGTGGATATATTAGAGGCATTGCTGAGTTTACGTCCAAGTTTGACATGGGTTGCAGCAGCTAGGTTGTAAAATCAACCTACAATCTCTTAAAAATGTTTTGGGCGTGAAGGAGAAAAATAGTCTCAATGGGAGAATCTATTGTTCGACGCCGATTTAAAGAGTCCCTCGCTACCCACATCACTATTAGACATTAGTTGGCTAAAAATGAGTCAATGGAGATGCAGGAATCGTCGACAACTATTAATTTTACTTCGTTAACGAATTTCTTTATGTCGTTGTTGCTAGGGGAACACCAAGAGCTTGTAGCCATCCATATTGTCGGGGTTTTAGATAACTAAAGTCCCGTTTGGTTAAGTTTATAAAGTGAATTTATAAAGAGTGAAAATGAGTGGTGGAGATTTAATTAAAATTTAAAATGTGTGGTGATTGTTGAATAATTGTCAAATCAATAGTAGGTGATTTATAAATAGAAAAAATAAAAATTGTCAAACGAGCTATAAACTTTCACAAGGGTGAGTTGTGGTGTTTGCTTTTTAATTTTTTTATTATTTTTCTATATTTTTATTTTTTATTGTTTGTTTATCTAAAGAGATAATGATATAAATGTAATTTCACTTAACATCCCCAAACTTTTACGAGGAGAGAACTGTCCTTTTATGAAAATTTGATGATTTAAATGGATATAAAGTATCAATGGGGACTTGAGGAGAGATTTCCTCAAAGTTGAAGTCCGACAATACCCTTATCCATCTATCTATCTATATATTAATCCATTTAAGTTAATTTTGATCTAATGTCATCCCGTCAGACGTCTGATGTAGTGTGTTCTGATTGGGACGACTCAGTCACTGTTCTGATTGGGACGACTCAGCCACTGGCTGAGTCGTCCGAATCAGAGCACACCACATCAGACGTTTGGCGGGTTGTCCCGCCAGACATGTGGTGTTAGAATGAAAATCCCATGTAAGTGGCTGGTACAATTTTGGTTCTATAAAATAACTTATGACGTCACTACTGTTTTTGGTAATTTCACGAAATCTTGGGCAGTTGGATAATTAACCATTATATCCTTTCTTCTCTCAACTTCAGAAATCTATCGGCTGCTATGATTTCTCAATTCAATTTAGCCCTTTTCTCGGACGCGATTGGAATATATCTCGATCACTTTTGATCCATTGGCATCTTCGAAAGGACTCTCGCAAGCTAAAGTCTAGATTTTTCGTCTTAAAAAAACACAATAAATTTTTTTTTTGGATTGTTTGAGAATACGAATCGGTAAGCCCTAATTTACTTCGCATGCTTAATCTTTGATCTTTCCCATTGAATTTGGTAGTATAATGGTAGCTTTCTATAGATTATTTGCCTATTCTCTTCTATTCGTCTTAATTTATTGTTAAATCAATGGCTCCAGTCCAGCTGCTCTTGAAGGTTGTTGATCTCAACCTTGAGAAGCGGGCGCTTTTATTAGTTCGTGCCGTCAGGAAGTTAAGAAAAGATCCCTAATCCGCGGTACCCCTAAATTCTGGACTGCTAGCTCAGTCTGTTTGTATAAATTTTGGTACCCTAAATTCCTTATTTTCCACATTGAATTTATTTATTTGTTCAGTTGGATTTAACTTCTGTTGTGCAGGCACATCTCAAAACTTCCCATGATACAGATTGCATTTCAGTCAATCTACCGTAGTTGTGCCTCCGAACAAAGTTTTCAGTTCTGGTCCAAGTTCCGCAAGTAGGTATGGATGCCATAATGCGTATTTGCCCTTGATTTATTTCTGTTAATTTGTGGAAGTATTAGAATTTTTATGCTCGTGAGGTTATGCTGATAGAGGTAATCACTATTTTTAAGGTTACCTTTGGTATGCCAGATACAAATCATAAAGAATTAGGATAGTGAGTTGAAGCATGGGCTTTTATATTTTGACCGTGAAATGTGGCTTTTTTGGAATGAGTCGAACAAATAGATTGATAATTTTAAAATGAAAAAATGAATTTAGTTAGCTCATGTTAGCAAACAAATTCTATTTTAAAATAGAATTTGGTAGATAAATCACATCTTAATGTCACATTGGACCCATATGTACTCCAAATATCTCCACCACTTATTTTACATAAAATTTATTTATATTTCTCACTAACAGAGTTTAACTTAAATTACTCAATGAACCTGATAAAAATAAAATCACAATAATTGTAATTTACTTTAAATGTTAAATGTGAAACATAAATGCTTACTCTACGTCAAAATTTGACTTAGCATTTCCAAAACATTACTTATTTTGTTTATTTATTTATTTATTTTTTGGGCAGGGCATAAGGTTTATGTACATTTAAAGGTGGCTTATTTTTGGTTTTTAGTTTTACACAACTTTTATTAATTATGTGAACTGTGTAGGTGTCTTGGTTTGGAAATACAAGAACGCTATGCTACCTTATCAATGGGGTGCAAAACTCTTATCTGTACCATCTCAATAATATTAAATTCCAATTTTTCTTCCCCCTTTTTTTTAACTGAGTATAGAGATTTTTCTACAATTATTAATTACTAGATTCACAATTTTAATAAATTGTGAGTAGTCATATAAGGTTCTATATTGTTGTAATGTGTTTTATTCAATCAAATATTTAGAGGATAATTGAAACCAAATTGATTCATTTAACATATGCATTTATCTAAATTAAAGTGATCAGGTTAGGTACATAATAACACTCTTTTTATCTCCTTAATCATTAATTTGATTTACACCCTTACTCATCAATAAAATATTCAATTTATTTTTACATTGAAAATCTCGTAGTCTTGAAACACTTACATAATTCACGTTTACACAAATAAATAAATATAAACTTATTTAAATTAATTTTTAAACCTATAAGTATCATAATTTTACATGTTTACTCAAATTCTAATAGATGTTAGGTCTAAAAATTTAGGCTAATTGGCACTATCTACCCCTAACTTTTTGTATTTCTGCCGTTTATTTCCTCTGACCTTTAAAAACTAATATTTTTTCCTGCAATTCTCACCTTTTTGGTCCTATCTACGAAAGACCGTCTAATTGCTAACTAAAAAATTTAGTAGATTAAAAATGAATAATAATGTGATTTTGTTGCTTTTAAAAAAAAATTGAATCAAATAAAAAACAAAGAAAAAGAATTCAATATCGATAAAAAATTTCACACCCATATAAGTGCCTCATGTATGCATGTTATGTAGTCGCATGTATTCATGCGATGTGCATACAAAGTCAAATAAAGAGAATCTATTCATTTAATATACGTCATTGAGAAATTGCAAATCCATCACATTTAGAATACAACCAAAAAAATTGAAACTATATATACGACCAATGCTAATACATTTAAAATAACTATAAAACTCATAAAAACTACTTAAAATACAAACTATGATAAACAACATAAAAAATTCTAAACAACTAAAACTACAAAATATACAAACTTAATTATTCTATTTATTTATAAGGATGCCAAGGAGTCCACCACGACTAAGTTCTAACATGCATCAATCAACTTCCAAACGAACAACATTTTGCTCATCAATTTATTTCTTGCCTATATATCCATGCTATATATAGAATAACATTTTGTTCATCAATATATTCCTTGTCGTTTATCCATGCTATAATGAACTGAACGAATGACCTCCATTTTCATCAGGTGGCCTATTGTGACCATTAGAAATCACAAAAGACTTGGTCAACTTCTTTATTTCTTGACCCAGTAATACTTACTACAATATATGTCAATTCACTCAATTCTATTGCGCTTATCTAAAATTAAAATCCCAATATACATTACATATGTTATTACAAATATTATCATAAATACAAATTGAAATAGAAAACAACCTCTATATTTATATGCGTCATAAAATATTTCAAGAAATTCAATAGTTGTACTTAGGTTACTGTAAATTAATTTAATTTAAATAAACAAATTAATAGTTAATCATTCACAATGTCCCCTTTAAGTCATATAAAATTTTACCTTATAATATATTTAATTATAAATTTGAAACCACTTACAGGAAACACTCAAGAACCCATTAATTAGAATTAATTTATATATAATATAATGAGGCTCGAAAAAAATAAAATGGAATAATTAAATAAAGTTGATCTAGACGTTTAAAGTTTATTACAAAGCAATCTTAGATGTCTTTGAATTGTCCATATCTTAATTTGATTGCCATTTTTTATTTGCATACGGCATTTAAGTTTTCCTCAAGTGATTAAAAAAAATAATTGAGTATATATCCCAAAAGAACCAACTGTTATAACTAAATGTTATGAAAGAATTAAATGTTATGAATAACCAAAGGTATTGAATAAGAAAAACCAAATCTCTATATATAGTATGAAATTTCATATTTGGTTCAATTACTTCTTACAAAAAAAAAAATGCAATTTCAAATTATTTTATAGATTATGTAATATTTACAGTAACGTCCAAGTACGTGGTTATCCACTCAAACCCTTAACTGTAACTAATCCGGTTTTACAATTAATTGTCTTATGTATATATTGCATAAATTATCAAGTTGATAAGTATCAAGTAATATTCTATTTCCAGTTTTAAATTTCATAAACATCAATTTGTTATCTATATTAATTAATAATATAGAAAAAAATCAGAATACCACGTGTTACCGCAATTGGAAATAAAATATCTAAAAAGACACTGTTAACATATTTTTGACAGAAAAATTGCGGTACAAAGGTATTGCAGGCTTATTTTCTTTAATATATATATGTGTGAGAGAGAGAGAGAGAGAGAGAGATTTTAATTATTTCTACCTCCACATTTATCCTCTTCTTAATGGTTAGTTTTGGATGCATTTTCAACATTTTTTATTTGTGGTTTGAAAGTATGTAGTTCTTGTGGGATTATTCTAGGGTGGTGGATTGTGATTTTTGTGCTTAGAACAGGAAATTTCAGAAGGAAATTTCATGGCTATATGTTTAGTTCAAGAATATGTGATCTATCAAATATTGCCTTTTAATGGTAACTTAGTGTTTCAATTCAAATTTTATAATTCTGCTAAGGTTTGTGGAACCTACTCATTGGCACATTTCTTCCCTTGAATATTATAATAGATTGATGGTTCTAAATTCTAATAATATCATTATTACCGTGTGAAGCATAATAAGATCTACCAATGAATTCAAATGTTGGTGTATATGAAGCATCTATAGGATAATTTCATCTATCGTTAAATAGTCAATTGTGTTGCCCATGAAGCCGTAACTATGGATTGTTTTAGTACTTTAAGGGGTTGTGTTACGGTTATGATTTAGTTAGGATTTTAGTTTTGTTTATAAATTTGTTAATTAGCTTTTGTTATTATTTTGAAAGAGTCAAAGGTTTTAGTTGTTAGGATAAGTTGCAGAATCTCTTAGATTTCATTTCCCTTTGGGATTGTAAGTTATCGAGTTAAATACTATTTTGGTCACTGAACTTCAACTTGTTACACATTATTCATTGAAGTAATAAATGTGTTACCCATTTATTATTGAACTTATAAAAGTGTTTTTCATCCATCACTAAGACGGAATCTGTTAGTTAAATTTAATGGAGGAGATGACGTGGCTTAATAGTGAAGCGACGTGGCTTAATAGCTTTGCCTCGTGGCAAGTGAAATACTTATTGGTCATTAAACTATTTAAGTTGTTATTGATTGGTCACTAAACTTACCTTTAAGTTATTAATTCATCATTAAACTTTAATATGTTACTAATTCGTCACTAAATTTACCATTTAAATTACTAAATCATCATTGAACTTTGACATGTTACCCGTTAATACCTAGATTTGTAAAAATCATTTATAAATTGTCGTTCGTTTTCGGAATTAATATTAATTTATTTATTTTTTACAATATTACTTTTTTTTTTTGCATATTAACCACACGTTATGAAATGCTGTTACCTTTTGCTCAACTATACTTTTTTCTTAGGTGGAAAATTGATTTTAGTTCACAAAATTTTGATTCTTAGGTCGAAAATCAATTCTAGTTTGTTTCGCACGGCATTTTGTGACCAAAATTTTGAGTGACCAAATTAATATTAGTTTCAGAAAAAATTAATATTAATTTTATGAACTAGAATCAATTTTCAACCTACGAAAAAAGTATAATAGAGCAAAAATTACTGGCATTTTGTGACATGTGGTTAATATTACCAAAAAAAAAGTAATATTGTAAACAAGAAAAAAATTAACATTAGTTTAGGAAATGCTCGACAAGTTATAATTAATGTTTGCAAATCTAGGTATTAACGGGTAACACTTCAAAGTTCAATGATGATTTAATAACTTAAATGGTAATTTTAGTGACTAATTAGTAACATATTAAAGTTTAATGATGAATTAATAACTTAAAGATAAGCTCAGTGACTAATCAGTAATAACTTAAATAGTTCAATGACCATATAAGCATTTCACTTGCCAAGCGGCGAAACTTTTAAGCCACGTCACTTCACCGTTAAGCCACGTCATCTCCTCTGTTGGATCTAACTAACAGATTCTGTCTGTTAGTAACACGTTTATAAGTTTAATGATGAATGAGTAACACGTTTATAAGTTCAGTGAATAACAGGTAACAAGTTGAAGTTCAGTGATGGTTTAGAAATAAATGGATAAGTTGAGTGACTAAAATGGTATTTAACTCGTAAGTTGTCCCTTTGCATTTCTCACCTTCAGTCATGCTAGTTAGTGGTTCCAAATTTTTGGATTGTATGTTAGCAAGTCTATAGTTAGTGGTTCCTAATTTTTGGAATTGTAAGTTGGCAAGTCTCTATATAAGACTTGTTTGCTTGTTCTAATGGAATGTCAAGAAAATATTTTCTTCAAATTTTTGGTTATCGAGAAAACCTAATCACGGAGGTCAAGGCTCTCTCGAACGAGCCAATTTCATATTCGTTTTCTCATAAATATTGTGTGAACATATCAAGTCGTATAAGTGACTGGTAATAAAGATGTGTGCAAATTCCAAAAGTAGAACAACGAGTGACGTGTTTGGAGAAGATAGTTCAAGTTATAGTAGATTCTAAAAAAGAAATGAAAGAGATGTTGCGCAAAATAAAAAACTTGGTTGACATGATTGATGCCAAGTTGCATTCATCAATTTTTGAGCACCAACTGGAGAACGTCGATTGCTTCTTTAAAGAAAGAAGAGTTGTTTTTTCCTTAGCAACTTTCTCGCTGGTTCAAGACCTTGATCATTCTTATGAAGAAATGAGGTTAGTGGATATGCAAACTACTCCTTTGAGATTTGAAATAAGTTGAGAGAACTCTTGGAGACTTGAAACTATTGAAACTGCAAATAGGGTCCATACTAACCTGGTCGATCAACAAGGGGTATTGAAGGAATTGAAGAAAAGGTTGAAGCCTAAGAGATTTAAATTAGGTGATAACTTTGAAAAAGATTCAGAGATTGACACCAGTGTCTTTGGAGACCAGATGCAATGAAAATTCTATGTTTTTTTTCTATTTGACAAATTGAAATCGAAGAAAAAGAACAAAAATATTATTCTCAATGTTTCTACCATTGAGGACAATGGTGCTCAAGAGGGTGGGATGTTGCGTTCATGATTTAGTTAGGATTTTAGTTTTGTTTATAAATTTGTTAATTAGCGTTTGTTATTATTTCGGAAGAGTAAAAGGTTTTAGTTGTTAGGATAAGTTTCAGAATCTCCTAGATTTCATTTCCCTTTGGGATTGTAAGTTGTCCCTTTGCATTTCTCACCTTGAGTCATGATATTTAGTGGTTTCTAATTATTGGGATTGTAAGTTGGAAGTCTCTGTATAAGACTTGTGTGTTTGTTCTAATGGAATGTCAAGAAAATATTTTGTTCAACAAACTTATAGTTTGTCTGGAAGTTTTAGGTTACCTTGAAAACCTAGTTATGGAGGTCAATGCTCCCTCGAATGAAGCCTATTTCATATTCGTTTTCTCATAGATATTGTGTGAACGTATCAGGTTGTTGCACAAACACAAATGGTACTCGGTGAATATGTTTATTCAGTTGAATTTATTTGTTTTTTATAGATGTTATTTTGCATTAAGCATAGATGTTGATGCATTGTAATTTTGGCAGAAATTTAAATTGGTTTTCTTCAATCATATTAGGTTAGTGGTTTAAAAATATTAATAATATGTGATTCATCTCCACTTTCATAGTTCACTACACTTTGTTCCTTTCAATGCAGTGTCGATTGAGCACCTAAGTGGTTAATTGACTGGAAAGAGCATTAGATTAACTTGACCGGTATGTGATATTTACACTTCTCGTCGTCTTTTGTTTTTCATTTATGTTTAAATAAAAGGATTGTGTTTTTTGTATCTCTCATTCTGAATGTACATCATCTTTTCCACTCTATTTTAATGGTATTGCATGTCTTAACGACGCATGTGGTTGTAATTTAATTACGCATGTGATTGTAATTGGTTCTTGTCGATCATTTTTCTTTGTTTTCAATTGCATTTTTCTATTTCTTAACGGGTGAGGCACATCTTTAATGGATGTAAAATATTTCTTTTTACGACACCAGTTGGATTGTGCAACTGTAAGCTGAAAGATGTATAAATTACATTGATTAAATACTCAAAAGTGTGAGTTAAAAAGTGTATTTACGTGTCTATGCGTTAAATCTTAGGTTGAAAAAAAAAAAGAGTGAAACTAACAAATTTGGACCAATTTGGGACCAAAACGGAGTAAGGGAAGAGTTTAAGGATAAAAAAGAATGAAGAAAAAAATTTACAACTGAAATGTACATTGCGGCTGCAATAGTTTCTCCTTGCGCCCGCAATGAAGAAAATTATTGAGGAAAATTTGTACTGTGCGGCCGTAAGGTTTTGCACTGTGTGGTCGCATGGTTATACGAGCAGCCCGCTCGGATTAGATCTCCTAATCCGTTTTGAACTCTATTTTTGGTATTTCTTGGGCACGATTTTCGGGCTCTTTTTTGGGGTTTTTGGGCTTCTTATAAAGGGGATTAGGTCAAGAAAAAAGGGGGAAGAAGAGAGTTACACAGGACACAACATCATAGAAAAGAAGGGAGAAAAACACAAGAACTTCAAGGAGTTGGGGATTGAGTTTTAGACTCAAGAAGGAGAAGCTTGGTGTAAGATTTCATCTTATTCAAGATCTAATTTTCCGTGTTATGCTCTTAATTCTTAATTTGCACTTTTCATCTGTGATGTTTAGGATGAACGATGTAACTTAGTTGAAACCCTAATCGTGTTTTTCATGCTTGATTTATGCAATTAATTTTTATGTTAAATTCTTATTGGTGTATTGTTTTATCTTCATATTTTCGGCAATTGATGAATAAATCTATAGACTTTTGTTGAATTTGAGCTGATGATAACTTAAGTTAGCTTATGCAATAAGAATCATTAATTTAGACAAGACAAAGATTAGTTTGTGGTTAGTACGATCACTATATGTTGAACTTTGGGGAGACTTAAATGAATTTATTGTTGATTAATTCATTTAAAAGGGGTTGACAACACGCTCACTTAGAGCTAAGTGAGTGAGGGTGTCTAATTAAATAAGATTAACTAGTTTCGAGAGGAGTAGTTAATTATTTTTGTGAAATTCAATAAGTAATATAGATGAATTGTCTCAAGACTAAATGGACCCATAGATGAATTGTCTCAAGACTAAATGGACCCGTTATGATGAAGTCGTAATTGCTAATACATATTCATCATATAATTCCGTCTATATTTTATTTGTTTAATTTTATTTACTTGTTTAGTTTATTCGCTTTTCATAATGAAAATTAACTGATCATTCAAATAAAGTTATAATTAATAATTTCAGTATTCAGTCCAATCCTCGTGGGAATGATAATTCGGATTCATTGTCCACTTTATTACTTGTCACGACCCATGCACTTGCGGTTATTACTATTTTTTGGTGAACATATGCTTTGTTGTAGTTATTTCATTTGTTGTTATTCTCATGGGAAGTATGTGTATAATTTTATACTTAGTGACATTCAAATTTAGTGTAGTCAATATATTCTTCATATTGTGATCTCATCCATGTATCCGTATAAACGTGTCTCATTCAAAAATGGTTTTCTTGAGTTTTCTATGTTTCAATAATTAATTTAAACCGGTCATATAAACTTCAAATTATTTAATTGTTTTTCAATTTCCTTAGATTTTAATCTATTTGGTAATCCCGAGCAATAGATGGGTACGAGACTAGTTATAATAATAACAAGTGGTATCGCCTAAAAAAAAAAGAAAAAAAAAGAACGTAGTCATCACCCCCAGTCATCGCCGCAACTTCTTTAAACTACCAATCGCAAAAATTTGGTGATCGGCAACCGCCACTACTAACACCAATTAGTTGAAAAAAAAAAAAAAAAAAAATAATAATAATAATAAATGAAGCACCTAAAAAATCATGTTCACAAAATTGAGAAAAAATTTGTAACAATATTAGTCATGCGAAAAATCATGTCAATAGTTGGAAAACAACATTACCATTGAAAAAAATAATAGTAACCAAAAAAAAAAAAACCCACCTCTAACACTAAAACACAGTAACAACTCCCTTCTATTTTCAACAAAAAAAAGGGGTTAATAACAAGTGGTCATCATTTGATGCATGTTATTAAGTGACAAATAAGTGGTAATGTCTGAGCAAGTTTAGAGAGAGAGTTTAGAAAATATTCTGCATGTATCTTATTACCCGAATGAGCTATACAGTGTATATATATGTTAAAGAAGTAGTTGCAACTAACTAAGGTAAGTTGACTAAGTAACATTGCTGACATAACTATACAAAAGATGATATTTACAAAAATACAACTTAATGCAAAATATTCCACATCCCCCCCTCAAGGTGGATTTTGATGAGGATCAAGCAAAGCCAACTTGGACAACAAATAATGGAACAGTAGGGAGGGTAAAGATATGGTGAACATATCAGCAATTTGCTCCTTGGTGGATATGTGTTGGGGAAGAACGAAACCAGCCTTGTAGTGTTGCCGGACAAGGTGACAGTCGATTTCTAAGTGCTTCGTTCGTTCATGGAAGACCGGGTTAGCACTAGTATGGAGGGCGGATTGACTATCACAATACAGAAGGATAGGCAATTTCAGTGGCACACGAAAATCTTGAAGCAAATAAGAAATCCATAAGAGTTCACAGAGAGTAGAGCCCATACTCCGATATTCAGCCTCGGTTGAACTTCTGGAAACTGTTTGCTTCTTTTTAGTTTTCTAGGAGATCAAGGCATTGCCCAGAAAAACACAAAAACCAGTAAGAGACCTTCTAGTGTCAGAGCAAGAGGCCCAATCAGCATCACAGTAGGCCTTTAAACCAAAATCAGAATCAATAGGAAAAAATAGACCAGAAGAAATAGTTCCTTTGATGTATTTCAGTAAATGCAATGCTAGATGCCAATGTGAAGTAGTAGGATGGGATACAAATTGAAATTGTTCCACGGCAAACGTAATATCGGGTCTGGTTATGTTGAGATAAAGCAATCTACCTACAAGTCGTCTGTGTTGATCAGGCTATTGTAAAGGCTCACCATCAGTAGAACTCAGCTTGCAACCCTTTGGAAATGGTGTTGGAACAGGTTCGGCGCCTGAAAGGCCTGCATCTGTCACTAAGTCTAGAGCATATTTCCTCTGATTAAGAGATGTACCATCAGCAGCCCTGACGATTTCAATACCCAGGAAATACCTGGCAAACCCCAGATCCTTGATAGTGAAGGCTTGACCTTGTTTGACCTTGGTGATTGCCAAATCATTATTTCCTGTCAAAAGAATATAATCGACGTACACCAAGACAGCCACAAAAACATCATTATCATGTAGAACAAACAAACAATGATCATGTGCAGATTGATGAAAACCAGAAGACTCCAAATGTTTGCATAACTCCAAATTCCATTGTCTACTGGCCTGTTTTAGCCATACAATGACCTCTTTAGCTTACAAACTTGTCCTGATTTAGCTAAAGTGTACCTGGCTGGAGGCCACATATATAATTCTTCATCCAAAAAACCATGAAGAAAAGCATTATTAATGTCAAGCTGGTATAAAGACCAGCCTCTTATAGTGGCTAAAGCAATGAAAATTTTGATAGAAACATGCTTAGCCACAGGAGAAAACGAATCAAAATAATCCACTCCAGCAACTTGATTGTATCCTTTGGCTTCTAACCTAGCCTTGTATCAATCTATAGAACCATCAGCTTTCAATTTTACTTTATAAACCCATTTAGTGCCAATAGGTTTCTTGCCAACTGGAAGATCAACAATATCCAAAGTGTTATTCTTTTCTAGAGCATCTAATTCAGTTTGCATAGCATCAATCCACTCAGCCTTAGTACTAGCCTCTTGATAGGAAGTAGGTTCATGGATAGTCTGAATATTGGCTAAAAATGTACTGTATTCAGGGTGAAAAGAAGAAGAAGTTTTGAAAGGAAAGGTGTTTGGTGTATATATGGAAGAAGTTGGTTGTGGCACGCAAATAGAATCAGTATGAGACAAATTGGTAACAAAATCTCTATGCCATATGGGTGGATTTCTGGTTTTGGTACTTTGTCTGAGTATAGGGACACGATCAACCGACTGAGGAATAGGAGAAAGTGAAGAATGTGAGGGACTGAGATCCTCATTGGTGGAAGGAGATACATGATCTATATCCTGAACAGCTGAATAATGGTCTGAAGACTAATCATCAAATGGAGGAACGGGTGTATTTGCATGATCAGAACTGATATCAAGGTCAGAGTCAGGTGTAACAACTGGTAAAGGTATAGGATCAGAAATTTGGACAGAATTCTGGTAAGGTAAGACATTTTCATAAAAAATGACATCTCGAGAGATGATAAGCTGTTTGGAAGTCAAGTCATAGAGTTTATAGCCCTTCTGGCCAGTGTTAAACCCCAGGAAAATGCATTTAAAGCTTCTAGGAGAGAATTTATCTTTATATGGTTTGGTATTAGTGGCATAGCAAAAGCAACCAAAGGTCTTTAAATGCTGATAAGTAGCTGGTTTAAGATGAAGCATCTCATATGGTGTTTTCCAATCGAGTAACTTCCTGGGTAATCTATTTAGGATATACGTAGCCAAAAGAATAGCTTCACCCCAAAAATGTTGTGGAACATTGGATTGAAACATCAATGCTCTTGCAATTTGCAATGAATGTTTGTGTCTTCTTTCCACTACCCCATTTTGCTGTGGAGTATACACACATGATTTTTGATGCAAGGTACCAATAGAAGAAAGAAAAGTTTGAAAGTCATGGCTAATGAATTCTGACCCATTATCAGTTCTAACGGATTTAATGGACTTTCCAATCTGTGTTGCTATCAGTTGAGTAAAGGCTTTAAAGGTGTTCAACACCTGAGTTTTATGATTTAACAAGAAGGTCCATGTAGTTCTAGTAAAATCATCAACAATGGTAAGAAAATAATGTGCACCAGACAATGTAGAGAATTTTTAAGGGCCCCAAAGATCCATATGAATCAATGAAAAAGGTGCTATAGTTTGAATGCAACTCTTCGGAAAGGGAAGTCTTTGTTGTCTAGAATAGGCACACACATCACAAGGCCAACGCTCAATTTTATTAAAATGTGGAACAATGTCCATACGCTGTAATACCTTTACAGGCACATGACCAAGCCTATTATGCCAAAGGTGAACAGAACTAGTGATGAACTTATTACAATCAACACTGGAATTATGTACAGATATGGAAGAGAATTGAGTACTAAGCTGTGAAGAATATTTCTGGAGAGTTGAAAGGGAGAAGGAATTCTTGTCCAAGACATAGAGTTCCTTGTATACCCTTCCAACAGCCAAGAGTTTCTCAGTGAAGGGGTCCTATAGCAAGCAATAATCAGCAAAGAAAGTAAACTTCAGTTTGGAGGTTTTGGCTAATTTTCTGATAGATAGCAAATTGAACTTAAAAGTTGGTATCTGTAAGGTTTCAAATAATGTGACAGCTTGTGTCAAATGAATAGAGCCTTTATGTTGAACCATGTTTATAGTTCCATCAGGGAGGTAAACTAGTACAGATTCTAGAACGGGTTTAGGTGAAGTAAAAAAATTTAGATCATGGCACATATGGTTAGTTGCTCCTGTATCTACTATCCAGGTCCCTACTTCTAAATCATGAGTAGTACTTAAAGCAAAAATATTTTGTGGAGTTAAAACTGAACCTGAAAAGTCCCTAGGTGTGCAAGGTTCACCATGCTTGAGGACCCTGTAACTGTGGCCTTCCCTTTCAGCAGCTTCAACAATTCTTGCTGGACCAGATTTGCCGAGTTAACCCCTGCCAAAGGATCAGATTGACCACCTTTCCTCTCTGATTCTAGTGGAGTATCTGCCAGATTTGCTATCACAGAAGTCACAGACTTTCCCTTGCTCTCTTTCTTCTGTTCCTTCATTTGCTTGTACCAATCGGGATACCCATGTAATTCAAAACAAGTGTCCCTTTCATGCCCATTTTTGCAACAATAGTTGCAGTACAAAAACCTCCTCTCCTTTACTCAATTCTGACTTCTTGCCACTCCTTTTATTTCCCCCTTGTTGCTTAAAACCTTGTGGCCTTGCCAATAAAGCATTCAGCTCAGCATTGTCTCCAAACACAGAATGAACCTCCTTTTGTTTTTCAACAGTTTGAACCATTGTATAGGCTCGATTAGCAGTAGGCAGAGGATCCAACACTAAAATCTGGTTCTTTAGATGCTCATAATCACCATTTAAACCCATCAAAAACTCCATCAACCTAGTTTGAGAGATCATTTCAGCAATCAACTTTGCTAACTCACAGTTACAGACTGGAATAGGTGACATATAATTCAATTCATCCCAGAAGCCTAGTAAAATACTGTGTGACATTCATGGTTCCCTGGGTAATTGAGGCAATTTCCCTACGAATTTGGTACAATTGAGGTCCATTACAACCTCCAAAACGCTCTTCAATTTCAAGCCAAAGCTCTCTAGCAGTGGAGACATATATGAAGGCATTCACAATTTCCATAGAAATTGAATTCAACAGCCAAGATGTGATCATGTAATTAACTCAGTTCCATTTTGCATACGTGGGTGAATTTTTAGCTGAAGTAGGTAAAGATCCATCTGTTATCCCTAACTTATTTTTCGCACCTAAAGCAATTCGAACAGACCTAGTCCAAGCTAAATAGTTCTTACCGGTCAGTGGAGCAGTAACCAAAACCATACTAGGGTGATCTGAGTTGTGCAGCACTACCGGATCTTCATCGTTCTTCTCGCGATGCTCCGTACCAACCAAATCTGCAAATTCAGCATCATCACCTTCAAATCGGTCATCCTCACGCTGATTCCCAGCCATCGCAACTCAAAATTGAGGAAATTTTGTAATACAATCACTGAATTAAAGCTTCGAATTCAGTAATTGATGTTGTTCAGGAGAAGAAAAAAATCACTTCAAAAGTTTCCCCTTGCGTGGCTCTGATACCATGAGCAAGTTTAGAGAGAGAAAGTTTAGAAAATATTCTGTATGTATCTTATTACCCGAATGAGCTGTACAGAGTGTATATATATGTCAAAGAAGTAGTTGCAGCTAACTAAGCTAAGTTGACTACGTAACATTGCTGACATAACTATACAAAAGATGATATTTACAAAAATACAACTTATACAAAATATTCCACAATGTCACTGAAAAAACCCCAAAATTACACTAAAATCCATGTTTAACAATGCCCAAAAAAAAGACGGGATACTAATTCAAAAAAGTAGATACTAACACTAAAAACCATCCCAAATTAGATGTTAACACGTTGATACAATTGGGAAAAAAACATGGTAACAAAAAATGTGTTCGGTGTGGATGGTGAGAGATGGCATGCTTTCGGTGTGTAAAATTAGGGAAACCAGAGACTAGAACTCGGTTTGGATTTCATATTTCAATTGGCAATATGTATTCGCTTTTTTTCCCAAATTTGCTCCCCTTTTAAGGCACCCCTCAACTCTTATAGAGTTCTTAGGAGGCCATTGTGGAATTTCACAGCCCTTTGTTAGGACAAGGACAACTAGTACGTGCCTTTCCTTGTATTTATTAATTACATTACATGTACTTTGTTTACATTTTTCAAACATATCACAACTCTACTTTTTTCTGTTAACTATCACGCGGACTCACTGTTTCATCTTTTGGTCTGGTTGTTCCGTTACGCATGGGGTTGTCTTTTCCTTTATACGTGGGATTAGCTGCTCTTATGCAGCTTGTATCAACCTAAACTTGATTTACTAATCTTGTAATGACCCGCTCCACTTTGACATAATATTATTTACTTTGGACCTAGTTTTTACGGTTTTACTCTTAGGCTGCCACCTAAAAGGCCTCATGTCAGTTGGAGTTGATCTCTTAACTTATAAACTAGTCTCACTTTCTCTACTCAAACGATGTGGGATTGAGACTGTCACAATCACCCCACCTAAGGGGCCCAACATCTTTATTGGCTACACTTACGATTGGGCTCTTCACAATCACCCCACCTAGAGGGCCCATCGTCCTTATTAGTCACAATTCCAGTTGGGCTCTTCTTTGATATCATCTGTAACAACATGCTCTACGTTGACATGATATTATTTGTTTTGGACTTAGCCCACATGGTTTTGCCTTTGACATGATATTGACTGCTTTGGGCCTAGCCCGCATGGTTTTACTATTAAGTTGCCAGCCAAAAGCCTCATGTTATTTAGAGTAGATCTCTTAACTTATAAACTGGTCTCACTTTCTCTACCCAAGTGATGTCGGATTGAGGCTGTCACAAATCCACGCATACTTTTCTCTCAATGTCCATGTTCAGTCAATGTTTGTCCGAACCAAACTGAACATTGGTCCGAACCAAACTTCATTATGACCATGTCATCTCCTTAATTCGATCTTTTATTCGGTTCCTCTACACATTGTACTATTCGTCAAAAAGGTAGAGTTCAATCATAGTTAATTCTACATAGTAGTGCAACCTATCCAAAGATACGATAAAAATGAGAAGCTAGCTAATGAGACAACAAACATTTTGTATAATGATGTTTTCCAAAATTTGTAATTATCTCAACAAAATAATTAGTTTTCCTATTTAAAATGCTACTCTGTTCATTACTTTTTTCTGTTTTTTAAATTTCATTATGTTACACTATATATTTTGTCACCTGAGCACTAGTAAAAACTTTACATAAAAAAGTAATATAATCTTCTACATAACCACACTTGACATTTCACATATCACATTATTTTTAAATCAATTCCAATAACATGACTCTCATGCATTGTATTGTGTGAAATTTATGTAAACCTTTCAAGTAATGTTACTTTTTATTACTTGTTTATTTATCGTGCGACTTGGTGAGACGCTTATTTTGATTATTTTATTAACTGAATCACATCTATCGAAGCACGGTACAATAGGTTCCGTGTTATTTTCCCGCCCAAAATTAATAAACTGTATTTTCATTGTTTTATTTAGTATAATAATAACAAAAATTTACCACAAAAAATTTTCCATAAATGGTATATATAATTAATATGATAATAATAGTAATAATTAATTAATGAAATACTTTTTCCTATTAATGTGTGCTTTCTATATTCACAATTTTTATTCATTTTTAATTTAATTAAATTTAATAGTATATATAATATAAAAGTTAATAATTCAACATTAGAAAGAATATTCATACGCTCCTTTAAATTCTCTCATTACCTTGAAATCAATCAATACTAGATTTTTCACTTGTACGATGTACGGGTAGAGATCTAGTGAGAGACTCATACGCCAAGAGTAGTTTAATAAAAATTTAGATACTTGACATTATAAAAGAATATAAAAACAATGATATTTATAAATGTAATTTGTACTGTAAAAGGAAGTCTTGTCAATTGGTATCAAAGTCTTTTTATAATAAAAAATTTATCACCTACATCTGATGTAGATAGAATTTTGCCTAAATGATGCGATATCCATATCTTGAGATTATAAGTCTCGTGTCACTACACAATGTAGTTAAATGATAAAAATTCCATAACGATATACCAGGAATACTGATCTTTAACTTCAAGTTATGGCTGAAAATTCTAGAGTATCATATGCCATTCAATAATTTAGATTTGTAAAGATTTTCAGTGGAAGTTGTTATTAGAATATGATGAAATAATAGCATGACCATCTCTGCGATGCATGGCAATCCGTCAAAATTTATTTAAAATTATAGGTTAAGATAAACGTTAAATGCTTTGTGAATCTTAAAATTATCTTTCTACTTTTTCTCTTTGGTAAAATGTGACATTTAGAGTATTCATTTTCTTATTATTTCTTAATTTTTAACGAGTTAATTTCACGGCGAGGTCTCAACAGATGATAATGTGTAGCCAAAATAAATAAATAAATAAATAAATAAATAAATAAATAAATAAATAAATGATAGAGAGTAAGATGTACCTTAAAGAATTTAATATACATTATTCAAATGATTTGTACAGTAAAGGTGTGTGTATATATATATATATATATATATATACACGTTGGAAGTTGTTTTCTAAATTTATTCCACATTATTAAATTATTATTGTATTTCTTTGCTTTCTCAGGTAGTCAATGACTGAATGTGAATAAGTAGATAGTCTAGGAAGATGAAATGGAGGATAGGTAAAAGGAATAGTCTTCTTGAGTCTTGTGATATGGTTGTACATATGTGGCTTCTGTTCCACTATTTCAAAAAAAAGGAGTGTTTTTTCTTCATGGTATCGGAGCCTTAGTTTACTCCCTCTTCTATCCGGTCTCTACAAATCAAGAGTCATGGATTCTAAAATTTCTGAGATATCTTCTCAACAAAAATTAGCTTCCCAATTTGAAAACCCAACTCTTCAGATTACTACAGAAAAACTGAATGGGGAAAATTTCTTAGAGTGGTCCCACCCAGCCAAAGTTTTCTTAAAAAGCAGAGGAAAAATGGGCTATAGAAGAACTAGAAACATCAGATCCTGCATATGGAATATCGGAAGCTGAAAATTCCATGATTATGAGTTGGTTACTCAATTCTATGTAATCTCCTATTGGAAAACCTTTCTTGTTCTTAAATATAGCTAAAGATATTTGGGATGCATTAACCCAGACCTACTCAAAAAAGGGAAACGATCTCGAGTATTTGAATTAAAAACTTCTATTCATGATACTAACAAAGTTTGAAAAGGCGGAAATATGTCTCAAGGCTTTTTTCCTTGATGAGGCAAGGCGTACGTCTCGAGGTGATTGAGGCGTAAGCCTCTTGACAAACCGATATAAATAAGTTTGAACGTTGTAAAAAAAATAACTTATTTCAGGAAAAGAAAAATAAATTGATCAAAATTCTAGTACGTACATCATCAAGTGTTATTATGAACAATCTCGTAGTTAACAGAACATGAGTAGCTGGCAAGAAAAAGGGTAACATGCTTCTTGAATATATATATTTCTGGTCGAAACGTGGCAACTTGTTGTAGAAGAAATGATAGAAAAAAAGAAGATAAATCTATATGATGCGAACTTCCTTGCTTCCAAATTCTAACTTATTGGGTTAAATTTTTGAATTGTTAAACCCAATAAATAAATAAATAAATAAATAAAATAAAACAATCAAAATAGGATGCCAATTTAGAGACTTACGCCTCTTGAGCCTTGACGCACAACCATAGAGGCGCACGCCTCACCGCCAAAGGCGTAAGCCTCTGAGGAAATTGCCTCATAGTAGTGCCTCAAGGCACTAGACAACCGCTTCATGCCGAGGCGGGCCTTGAGGTGAGTCTTCGCCTCGCCTTTTTAAACTATGGATACTAAAGAGAAAAGTCTTTCCGTCACTGCCTACTATAACACCCTCAAAATTTTATGGCAAGAAGTAAATCTTCATCAGCATATAGAGATGGAGATCGGAACTGGTGCAACAAGTTTGGCGAAATTGCTGGAATGTGATCGAGTTTTTGAGTTTTTGGCAGGACTCAATCAAGATTTAGATTGTGTAAAGAGTCAAATTCTGACTAAAGAAAAGGTTCCATCTCTACATGAAGCATACTCCTTTGTACGAGATGAAGAAAGACGTCGCACTGTCATGCTGGAATCTAACCCCAACTTGAATGAAAATTCTGCTATGAAAGTGAGTCATGGTAGCTTCAACGGACATGGTCGTTTTGGAGAAAAAAGAGCTGATGAGAATGGTGACAAATGGTGTGACTATTGCAACAGGTCTGGACATACCAGAGATACTTACTGGAAGCTACATGGAAAGCCTGCTTCAAGGAAAAAAAGGAGGAAAAAGACCACAGAAAAAGGCACTTCAAGGGGTTGTAGATGAAAAAAAAATGAACGGAGAGAGGAAAATAAAATTTCAGATAAGCTGCCTTTCACTAAAGAACAATTGGACCTTCTGCAGAAAATGTTTGGGCATGCTGGAAATCTAAATACTACTCCTCCTCCTTGCACATTTATCGATTCAGATGACACACATACTGCCCTAAATGCCTCTCATAAATTCTCAAACCCTTAGATCATTGATTCAGGGGCTTCAGATCACATGACAAATGAAGCAAACAATTTTCAAACCTATAGTCCATGTTCAGGAAAAGAAAAAGTTAAGGCGGCGGATGGTTCTACCATTACTATTAATGGGAAAGGTTCTGTTATATTGACCCTTTCATTAAACTTATCATGTAACACCCCAAATTTTAGAATATTAGTTCTCGAGAAATTTTATCATTAAAGAATTTTCTTTTAACATTACATACTTGAGTTAAATTCTTTTTAAACTCTAGGGAATAGAATGCAGTTAAATTAAAGAATTGTAAATTGCAGAACAAGCCCCTAGAAACTTCTATAAATAGGAGTTAGGAGGTAATAATTAAAATGAGGAAAAAATAGGAAAAATCTCTCAAATCTTTCATTTTATTATAGGGGGCTAGCCACGGGGCTAGCCCCATTTTGTCTTGGGGCAGAAACGCCCCAAGATTAAAGAAGCCAACCCCTTATCTATATACTATCTAAAAGAGAATAAGCGGGGGAAACATTTTTGGACGATCCTACCTCCACTTATTTAGTTTAATCTCATATTTGCTCCTTAACAAAATTAATAGTATTTTGATTTTATATTTGGTTTTTTTTAATTAAAGTAAATTATGCATTTATAAACCGAGACAAAAGATTAAACGTATAATAAACACCATTAGTAAATGTCATGAATATGGCGGTTAATGGCATTAACACATTATTTCAAATTTAAATCGCACAAAAATCATACACCAACAAAATTTCAAATACCTAAATGAGATAGGTCAACATAGTAGTCACGATTCTGATGCTAGGGATGCATAAGAATGGTTAAATGATTCTTGAAATGATCCTGATCACTTGCCGTTCCTTAGGCACAAGTTCTATAAGCACCCTACAGATAATAATATGTAGTCAAAGCTTGCCTAAACTTCAAATTTAAATTACATTAGCACATTATTTGAAACTTAAATTACATCTATATATCTATGTCTATATACTATCTAAAAGAGAATAACTAGGAGAAACATTTTTAGATGATTCTACCCTCACTTATTTAGTTTAATTTCACATTTATCCCTTGACATTATTAATTATTATTTTGATTTTATATTTGGTTTTTTCTAAGTAAATCATACATTTATAAACATATTGAATTAGCAATTAGTAAATTGAATTAGATCATGCATTCATATGGAGAGTAATCATGCATCCATATGGGTTAAATGACTAAAACAATTTGTGAATAAAAATGTTTTATTTAGCTAAACAAATAAACAAATGGTAAGAAAACACATACATTTCCTTTAGCACATTATTTCAATTTTAAATTACATACAGGCTAAATGGTGGTATTCAATCAAAACGATAAATGGTGGTATCTATTATATTTCTTTTATTAGATTATTTAATTTTAAATTACATCACATACACTATGGTGTTTTTTTTTTTAAATAAATCATGTATTTATAAATAGCAATTAGCAAATTGAATTCCATCATTAGTAAAAGTTATAATTTCATGAATCGGCATAAAATGTTGGTATTAAATTTATAATAAACACCATTAGTAAATGCCATGAATGGGGTGGTTATTGGTATTAGCACATTATTTCAATTTTAAATTACACACATCATATACGACACACAATAAAGAAATCAAATGCGTAATGAGATAAAAACCATACGCCAACTTGACATGGACTCCAAAACAAAAGGGATAATAGAAGATATTCTTTATACTTAATTGATTTATTCTAATGGTTTTCTCAACACATTGATTTGCATTTTTCAATTTATTATTATTTTTAGGTGTTATGCTTAATGTTTGTATTTCCTTTAGTTAATAGTCATAAATGCATTATAAATACCATTGGTAAATGTCATGAATGTGGTGGTTTTTTAGTTATGATAACATTATAAAAACCGTGTGCCAAAATTGTGCAAACGCGAGGGCTTTTTTATTTAGGGAATTTCCAGAACATTATGTATGAAATAAACAGAGGTTAATTGGCACTATCTAAACATAACCTTTCACATTATTATACGATCTAACCTCAACATTTGAAACTTAAAAATTTCAACCTCAAATCCCACTTTTTTTTTTGGGCACAATCTAACCTTTTTACTATAAAAAAGACTATAATACCCTTAAATTTTAATTGTACTAAAAATTAATAAAATAAGAAATAGATAAACATATTAAAAACATATTTTGGTTATATTTCAAAAAAAAAAATCAATTAATGAGAATTTAGGAAATGACAATGGGTTGTATTGATTCGCTTCACGATCCACTTAAACAGTATTAGATGGACCGAATCGATGTGTAGCTAGGGCGATGTAGGATCAAATTTTTTATCTCTGTATTGATCTATTTATTATGTTATTTTTTTCATTTTTAAATTTTTTCTCATTTATTTTACATTTTTATTAATCTTAATTAAAGAGTATTTGCGGCGGACATCTATCACGCTCAACGGGATTGCAGATCATAAAAATACTTCTTCATTCATGCGGATTTGTATCAAGTTCACTGAAACACTATCAAAACATATCCCAATGTAATGATGCCAAAAAGTGCCTGATTTTCCGTGAACTCAATGGGGACCCGCATCCCCATCATGAATGGAGAAGTATCTTTAATATCCACAATCTCGCATAGTATGATAGACTAGAAGTGCCTATCTTGATCCATCAACAATAACTATTTAATTAAAAGTAATAAAAATGTAAAATAAATGAGAAAACAACTTATTAAATGAAAAAATAATAATTAATAGATCGATAGACTGATTGAAAATTTGATCCCTGTCTCTCGACTAACACATTAATTCGGTCCACCCCATATACTTTAGGCAGATTGTGAAGCAGATCAATCCAATACACATCTCTAAATTCTCATTGGTTGGTTTTTTTAAATATAACCACTATATGTTTTTTTAATTATTATTATTATTTTTGAAGTAAAATACAATTCGCATCATGGCAGTACACGTGCATACATATATATATTCTGAAATATAGCACACAGAAATCAATCAATAATATAAATCCTTATACATGAGACTACAAGTAAATAAACTCCTATACAGTAGACTACAAACTACATATAAAATATAGACAAACCCCCACATGGGGAGAATCGAACCTGGGACCTTTACATCCCAGGGCCTCAACCTTAGCCCCATAACCAAATGGGCTAAGGCTTCAGTGGCCTTTTTTTTAATTATTTATCTATTTCTTAATTTATGATTTTTAGTACAATTAAATTTTAAGGGCATTATAATATCTTTAAGTTAAAAAATTTAGATTGTACAAAAAAGGTCAGATTTGATGTTAGAATTGTCAAATTACAAAGTTTAGAGATAGATTACACAATAATGTGATAGGTTAGGGTTAGATAGACCAATTAGCCTATAAAAAAGCAAAGAAATAGACACCAAGGAAAATAGGAGTAGTGGCATCAAGAATAAATGCAGTTTCTCCCATTGAAGGAGAAATATATTACTTAAAATTACTACTAAATCATATCAAAGGTCAAACTTCTTTTGAGTATTTACAAACTGTCAATGAAGTAACAAATTCAACATTTAAAGAAGCTGCATGGCAAAAAGGACATCTTGTGTCAGTATTATGGATTGTTTAAATGAAACATCAACATATGAAATGCTAAAAGCCATGCGAAGATTATTGCCACTATATTAGTATATTGCGAGCCTACCGAAATAAGGAAGTTATGGGATATGTATTTTGACTTTTTATCTGAAGATTATCAGAAAAAAAATGCTCCATCAATACTTGAATACAGTTTACTTTAAGAGATATAAAGGACATTTTAGAGTCTATGGGAAAGAAAATTGAGCAGTATGATATGCCAACAATAGAATCTGATTACCTAGATACTGAAAAGAGAAAAGAAATATTAGAAGAAGAAAGGATTGAAATATCTCCAGAGGATTTACTTGCTGAGTTGAAGCTAAATTTAGAACAAAAAATAGCTTATGATGTAATAATTGAATGGGTAAATGCTGAAAAGAGTGGTGTGTTATTTATAGATGGTCCAGACGGTACTGGTAAAAATTTTCTCTATCAAGCATTACTTGCAAATGTAAAGTGTAAAGGAAAAATAACACTTGCAACAGCAACTTTAGGTGTAGCAGCTGCAATGCTACTGAGCAGTCGAACAACACATTCATGATTTGGAATACCGCTCCACACAACAAAATCAAGCATGTGTAGGATATATCAAAGCAAAGTGGTAAAGCCGAATTACTTAGAAAAGAAAAATTAATCATATGGGATGAAGCAACAATGGCAAAACGTTTTGCAGTAGAGACAGTTGACAAGTCTTTACAAGATATTATGGAAAATTGTGAACCATTTGGTAGAAAAGTTTTTGTATTTGGAGGGATTTTAGACAAATGCTTCCTATTGTGCCTTGAGCTACAAGACAACAAACAATGGATGTCAGTTTGGTGAGGTATCTATAGGACAAAATGAAAAAATTCAAACTTACTAAAAATATAAGATCACTTAGTGTGTGTTTGATTGCATATATTTTCCGTGAAAAATATCAATTTTCTATCTAAATTTCAACTTTTGCATGTTTAATTCGCAAGTAGAAATGGAATTTAAATTCCATGATACAATCTTATTAAGCATAAATTTTTCTATTTTCCCTGAAAATCAATTCCCACCTCCCCCTATGTAAAATGTTTTCCATTTAAGTTAGAAAATATATCCTTTCATATCAAAAGTACTCTTAGTGATTTGGATTTTGCAAATTTTCTTTTCAGAGTTGGCAATGGACAAGAATCCATGATAGATGAAGATCTCATTTCACTCCTAAAAGAAATGCTCATTGAAGAAGCAGAAGATTCATCAAAATTAAAATTAATCCACAGCATTTTTCCAGTCTTGGATCAAAATTTTCAATCTTCTGATTTTAACACTAATAGAGTAATTTTGGCAACAAAAAATGAGTATGTTGATCATTTGAATGAGAAGTTCATAGACATTTTTCCTGGAGAACCTAAAGAATACATATGCTTTGATGAAGTAGTTGACAACACAAATGCTTACTATGAAGAAGAATTTTTTAACACATTGCTGCCAAACAGAGTTCCACCATATAAATTGGTTTTGAAAAAACATTGTCCAATTATGCTATTAAGGAATTTAGATCCATCAAATGGACTTTGCAACGGAACAAGAATGGTATGCAAAGCTTTCAGTAATAATGTTATACACGTTTCAAAAAAAAAAATAAAAAATAATGTCATACACGCAGAAATTACAACGGTTCAACATGCTGGGAAGCAAGTCTTACTCCCTAGAATACCTCTTACTCTAGCAAATGACAAGGGATATCCATTCAAATTTAAGATAAAGCAATTTCCTGTACGTCTTTGCTTTGCAATGATGATAAATAAAGCGCGAGGACAAACAATAACTCATATTGGGCTATATCTACCTCAACATGTTTTCTCTCATAGTCAACTATATATTGCACATTCAAGGGGAATCTCTATGCATACCGTCAAAGTGTTCATCAAATCAGACAAATCTACCTAATTGAGGATGACATACAAGAAAAATATTGTGTACAAAAAATTACTTCAACAAAGGTACAATATTACATAATTAATATTAAATTCAATTGATTTAAAAAATTAATTCTTAGTAACTTTCTTTTTTGTATATTTACAACTCTGGAGACAACATGCTCTTCCGATCTCAAGTTCTTAGTGTACGAGATAATAGTCTTATCAATCATCAAAATGTAATATTTCGTGTTTCTTAATTGACACCATAAGGTAACATAGTTGAAAACTAATTGTACAATATACTATTCTCTAACACCACGTGCAACGCATGGTCTTCCTACTAGTTATTTAAAAAGGGGGGCTGGCCACCCCCCTTCAAGAGGGCCGGTCCCCAATTTTATACACCTTTGTGCACATACGGAAATGTGCATAACTTTTTATATAAAGCTCAGAATTGGGATTCGTAAAAAGGCGTTGGAATCCTTATTCGACGAGGTTCAATATGGAATGATTAGTTAGAGGTAAATATGATAATTTCACCTACAGTACAAAGCTTTATTTGTTGAGTGTATGTTTTATACGTGCGATGTGTGATTGATATGCATGTTTATTCTTGTGTACTAGTATATTGATATTATTATACCGTGCATAAGGTGGTGCACACCATGTAAGCATTCATTGAGTATGTATATATATGTGTGTGTGGATGGCTAGCATACGTGAGGAGTACGTCATAACATTATCAGCCACCAGAAGGTGGTGAGTTACCGTTGGTAATGTAATAGGTGATTGCATGAGGTCCCCATATAATGCACCTCCTATATTGCCGTCATGGTAGATATACCACTTGGAAAGTGTGCCTCTGGTGAGTGTTTGAGGGCTCGGTGGCTGATTGTCCAGGTATATACAGTGGACGTAGTGTTCGGGCCCCGGCAGCTCGACGAATTGGATATATATTGGACGCATTATTGGGGGCCCAGTCATAGTATATTGATATGGCGAGGCCTTGTCTATTGATATGAGTGAGTCCTTAGCGACGGTCAAAGCATGATAAGTCCTTACCACCAAGGCATGTGCGCGATATAAATTGGCAGGCCTTATTTATGATGAGCTCATACGGTGCTTTATAAAGGACATGGGCCCTGTATGCTTGGTTGTGTGTGGAAGCATCACTTCATTTATTAGATATCATTCACATGAGACACAATGCATCTTATTATGTTTACTAAGTCTTTACGGCTCACGTAGTGGCTTTGTATTGTAGATCTACATACCAACAATGTGGAGCGTTGGAAGTTCAAAGGGAGGTGTGACTGACATACACTGCGCCATACCGATTTCATCGGTAAATCATTCTACTCCGTTGTGCTGAATAAACTACTATATTTTAGAGAGGCTGGGCGTTACATATCATATGTTCTTCATGTTCCTAAAATTGCTTGTAATCTTCTTTCTATCAGTAAAGTGACAAAGTCCGTTAACTGTTCATTTACTTTCTATCCAAACTTCTATATTTTTCAGGACCTAACTACTGGGAAGAAGATTGGCAGTGCTAAAGAGAAAGAGGGATTGTATTATCTGACACCAGAAAGTTGGGAATCTGTTTTTCTTGCAAGAAAGGAGAAAGATCAGGAGAAAGAAATCTGGCCACTTTATTTCAGTCATGGTCGTCCAAATTTTGTTTCCCTTAAACATCTATATCCTAACTAGTTTTCTAGTATTGACCCTTCTAAATTCCGATGTCAAGTATGTGAACTATGAAAAATTCACCGAGTGCCTTTTCCAATCAGAAATAATAGATATGAAGTTCCATTTTCTTTAATACATTGTGATGTATGGGGACCATCAAGAGTTACTTCGTATTCAGGTCATAGATGGTTTGTTTTGTTTATTGATGATTGTACAAGAATTTCTAGGATTTACCTGATGAAAGAAAAGTCAGATGTGGTTGCTATTTTCAAAAACTTTTATGCCATGTTTCAAACACAATTTCAAAGAAATATTCAAGTTATAAGAACTGACAATGGGAATGGGTATTTCAATGAGACTTTGGGAACTTTTTTACTTGAGAAAGGAATTGTTCATCACTCTTTTTGTGTTAATACCCTACAACAAAATGGAGTAGTTGAACAGAAAAAGAGACATTTACTTAAAGTCACCAGAGCCCTAATGTTCACAAGAAATGTCTTTAAATTTTTCTGGAGTGATGTTCTTACGGCAGCTTATTTGATCAATAGAATGCCAAGTAAGACTCTAAATATGAAAACTCTAGAGAAGAAATCCAACAGATGTTTCCTTCTGTAAAATTATTCTTTGATCTACCTTTTAAAATTTTGGTATGCTTTGCCGCTGTCCATGTTCATGATAAGAATGTATCCAAGTTTGATCCTAGAGCTTTAAGGTGCATTTTCTTGGGCTATTAGTCGGCAAAAAAAGGCTTTTTAAGTGTTATCATCCTCCAACCAAAAAATTGTTCGTCACTATTGATGTCAAATTTCTCGAAAATCTTTCTTATTTTTCTGGCACAGATCTTTATGGGGAAAAATTAGAGACTAAAGATCTGTCCTTCCTAATCTACCTGATGTGCCTCTCCCTATAACACATGACTTTAGGAATTTATCTCAACTAGAATAAGAAAATGAGTTAGAGCATCATGAATAAAATTTGCAGCAGGTTGCATTGGGAGAACAACGACATGAATTTCAACAGAATGAACAAACTTTGGAGCAGGTTCCACAGGCACAACAAAAAGAAAGTCATGATTTGGAATTGAGAAATGAAACAAAGACTTCGCAGGCATCTAGTCCTTTATTTGACCATCGAAGACAAAGAAATACAGCCCCTCAAACTCTCTGGTACGACCAATCTTCAACTCTAGTGGAACGCAACTCCAAAGAACACTCTCCCTTGAATCCCTTGAATGAAAATGATCTCGATGTTCCTATTGCTTTAAGGAACGGAGTTAGGAATTGTGCTAAGTATCCTATGTCTAATTTTGTTTCATATAGTCGTCTCAATTTTTTGTACAAAGCCTTCACCTCAAGGTTAACATCTCAACATGTCCTACACTATATGCATGAGGCTCTAAGAGATCCTATGTGGAAGGAAGCTGTCTTAGAGGAATTGAGAGCACTGGATAAAAATAAAACTTGGGAGATGGTTGAATTGCCAAAAGCAAAGAGATCAATAGGGTACAAATGGGTCTTCTCAATCAAATATAGAGCAGATGGGTCAATTGAAAAGTATAAAGCAATATTAGTTGCTAAAGGGTATACTCAAACTCATAGAATTGATTACCTAGAGACATTTCCTCCTTTTGCTAAAATAAAGTTTACAAGTTGAAGAAATCCCTCTATGGATTAAAACAAACTCCAAGGGTGTGATTTGAGAGGTTCACAAAATGTCTACGGTCATATGGATAATCTCAAAGCCAAGGAGATCACACTTTATTCATCAAAAGATCAACCTCAAAAAAATCACTGCATTGATTGTTTTTGTAGATGACATAATTGTCACAGGTGATGATGAGGAAGAGATCAAAAACTTGAAAGGTAAGCTAAGAAGGGAATTTGAAATAAAAGATTTGGACAACCTAAGGTATTTCCTTGGCATCGAAGTTACTAGATCTAAAGCTAGAATTTTCTTGTCATAAAGGAAGTATATACTTGATTTATTGGAAGAAACAAGCATGACAAATTGCAAACCTACTGAAACACCAATTGAACCAAATCATAAATTGGCTTCCATTATAGATGGAAAGCCCGTTGAAAGGAGGAGGTTTCAAAGATTAGTTGGAAAGCTTATTTACTTGTCACATACTCGACCAGACTAGCTTACGATGTAAGAGTTATTAGCCAATTCATGCATGCTCCGTTGGACTGCCATATACATGTTGTACAAAGAATCTTAAGATATTTGAAGGCTACACCTGGAAAAGGGCTGTGTCTATCAAAAATGGGCATTTACAAATTGAAGCATACACTGATGCTGATTGGGCTAGTTCTATTTCAGACAAGCGATCGACATCAGGTTATTGCACATTTGTTGGAGGAAACTTGGTTACATGGAGAAGTAAAAAACAATCAGTAGTTGCAAGATCAAGTGCGAAGCCAAATTTAGAGCCATTGCACATGGAATTTGTGAAGTTTTTTGGATCAGAATTATACTAAAAGATCTTGGCTTGAGTCTTAAAGAACCTGTGAAGATTTACTGTGACAACAAGGCTACCATTAGCATTGCCTACAATCCGGTGCAACATGATAGAACAAAACATGTTGAAGTTGACAGACACTTTATCAAGAAAAAATTGATCAAGGACTTATCACTACACCTTATATGAATACAAAACAACTTGCAGATATTTTCACTAAAGGGATTTCCGCTACCACCTTTGGGACAATTGTTGGCAAGCTGGGCCTGATCAACATATTTGCACTAGCTTGAGGGGGAGTGTTGGAAGTTGTTTTCTAAATTTATTCCACATCATTAAATTATTGTATTTCTTTGCTTTCCCATATGTCAATGACTGAATGTGAATAAGTAGATAGTCTAGGAAGATGAAAAAGAGGATAGGGAAAAGGAACAGCCTTCTTGAGTCTTGTGATATAGCTGTATATATATGGCTTTTGTTCCAGTATTTAAAAAAAAATAGTGTTTTTCTTCAATATACATTAATTATTTTCTCACATTAAGAACGATCTATTTCTTATTTCATGTGCATATGGTATCTGTTAGAGTACGTTTGATAGGAAAGGATGGAAAAGAAAATATTTTCTAAATTCTGTGGAAAACATTTTATCTAGGGGAGAGGTGGGAATTGATTTCTAGGGAAAATGGAAAAAACTGGACTTAATAAGATTGTAAAATAAAAATGAAATTCCATTTCCACTTGTGAATCAAACACGCAAAAATTAGAATTGAGATGGAAAATTAACATTTTTCATAGAAAAATTTATACAATCAAATACACCGTTAGTGTAAATATTGTTAGCTGCAGTAGGAATCTTAGTAAAACAATTAGTGGAGCGCGTGTGTGTTGCAACTTGCACGCAAGTTGCCGTCATTATACTTTTATTTTGTGTAGAATTAGACAAAACAATGGTCTAAAATAAGTAGTTTGTCCTTTAATTGGATTCAAAACCTATATGTGGAGCATGTAGGTAATATATATAACTGGAAAAGCCAATGCATTCAAAATCTAATAAAATATATAATTGCATATCTAATTGTCTATACATGATAATGAACACAAGAATATTCAAAAGCCGTACACCTTAGAGTTTTCTTTTATTCAATGCTATTCTTGGATGCTGGAAAGCCTTCCTCGATTGACTTTTTGGCAACCATCTATATATTTTCTTGCAATTGGAGAATTATCACGCCCAATGAGTTAACACATATTATGACCTGATCCACTATACCTAGGAGAAGCAATTCCAATGACTTATCTCTCTCAGGAGCAACCTGCACATGAGATAGAGAACAAGATAGGAGCAAATTGGACTAAGACCTGAACATTTTATTTCTTGCATGATAGTAGTAGCCAATCTATCAAAATTTCCCAACATATATATATATATATATATATCAAAGATCTAAATTCTTATAGCCAATCTATGAAAATTTCCCAACATATATAACAGAGATCTAAAATCTACAATAATATAATAAAGAACAGAAGCAAATAATCCTTAACCATGTAGTTACTGATAGCCATTTAATTGCAACATCAAAACTCCTAACCACAAAATATATTCAAATCCCGCTAACATATTCAAATCCCACTATCAACTTCATTTGTATTATAATATCAAGAAAAATTCTTGAAGTTTAATATTTGGCGGGACTCATCTAGAAAATGCATTTTTAGAAACTGAGAAAAAGGTAAATAAATCTAGAAATATTTTTTTTGCTATGCAGAAAGCTAAAGCCACTCAAAACAAGAAAAATAAACTACCTTTTTTTCCTTACTAGTGGTGGATCGTGCAACAATTTTGGAAAAAACATTTAACTAATAATTGTTAGTATTTTTAACAAACTGTAGTTGTTTCGAATTATTACATTAAACTGAAATGAAAATTTGCAACTCGTTTGGAAATTCTATTTACACATAAAATTAGAATGAACGTAACATGCACATAAAAGTTCACAAACAACGAAATCAACTATTTCTCTACCATGGAAAACTTATCTTGCTTTGGTTAAATTCTTAATTGAGTATATATCTGACTTGTAGCTTTCTATTTGTCTATATATGGTGCTACTCATATTTATTTTATGTTATATGAGTAAACTTCAACTACCATTGCCATTTTCCAAAGGTTTAAGTTCCTTCTCATTTCTCTCAGAATTTTCTTCTCCACAATAACAATGAAAATTTGCAACACAAAATCTATTAAAAGAACACAAGCAACCATTGCAGTTCAAAAGGCACTTCATTTATCAACTGAACTATACCTGCTTATATTTGCAAAGCCAAACTCTTTAGAGTTTTTACAAAATCAGATATGAACTATAGTTGGACAAAAAGCTAACAGCAGAGGAAATATAAACGAAAAGATACATTTAAGCAGAACCAATTTAGATAGAAGCTTTTAGAAAACACATATACACTGCTGCTAAACATCTGCAAATTGCAAATCAGTTGACCTATTGTTGGAAAAGATTTGACCTAACAAAAAAATGAAGTTGGTTTGGGTACATAAGGGAAAGTTAGCATCTGTACTTCTCCACCACTTATTTCAAAAATGAAGCTGCTTCCCTTAAAAAGAAGCTACAAAGATCAAGACCTTATTTAGTAAATTTTCTTACAGTAGCAATGTTAAAACAACACCAGAAACTAAAGAGCCATATGAACACTTCCAATATGGGGAGGGGGAGGGGGAGGGGGAATCCAAATTTTGGTTTCCCTCACTATGCTAAATAGTGTGCTCTGAGGATAACAAAAATTGATCCATTAAAGTTGCTATCCCAATTTTATAATCAACACAATACTATTTGTCACGTAAAGACTCTATCCTAGGATAAAAGTATTCAACCAATTTCAAAGAAAATCAAGTTATTGAGGGTAATAAAGAATAAATTTGTAGATTCAACCATTTTCAATGAAAATTTAGATTGACCTACTAATAATACTAAGTGATGCCGAACAAAGAGGATGAGCTCTCAAGTTCTAATAGCTCGCAAGTTGTTAAGATAAGAACTCGCAAGTTATTCTTGAAAGAGGATTTATTCTTAAAAATAGGATTAATCAATACAATGAAATAAGTCCTTTATATTTATAGGGTTCAAAATAACCTAGTTCTGGGATAATTAAGGAAAACTCTACTAGAACAAGTAACCTACAAGTAATAATTAAAAAAACCTAATTGAATTAAATAAACACTAATCCAAAATAACAATAAATCAAAATAAGCTAGATAAATAATTATATCCTTTTAGGATATGCATCGTTCTCCTCGGCTGAGAAAAACTCGACTCTGACGAGTTAGACTGCAGCTTCTAAACCATGGAGGTCGATCTTTCTTCCTCATCAAGCAATGGTATGGAACTCTTAATAACCATATAAATTATAACTCTAACAGAGGAGGGTGGTCTTTGGTGTGAATTAAACACTGATAGAAAACCTTTGGAAGTGACATATGGTGCAACTTATCCAAAAAAACATCAACAGAATCCACAGTATGAGTAGCACGCTGTAGCATGGTATACTCGCATGCACAAACCAATGATTGCAATGTTGCTGGCTCTAATGAGCCCTGACAAGGTAACATTTTTGCAATATTGAAATCTAAACTTCTATTCAAGTGCAATGGCCAATCAAACAAATTATTTGCAACTTTTGAATCCATGATATTGTTCTTAACATGCTTTGGAAAGCGACTTAAAGAGACACGAAGTAAAATATAAAATTTTTCTTTAAAAGAAATATACCAACCATGCACATTTAAAACAAGCAGATAACCTGCATTATTTAAAATCATTCTATGTTTGATCTCAGCATGAGAATTATGAAGATAGTTAACAGTTGGTTTGGTTGGAATAATGTGAAGGAAGTTAGCAGACAAAAGTTTAATATCAGTAGGAAATGAGTGCAATCGGACAAATGCTTTGGAAAAGAGAAAGGAAACTGGGAAAGTATTAGACACATGAGGTAACTCCACATGAAAGGTACGCTTGAAGTTGGGTAAATGAATGGTGGACTTGAATACTATTTTAGTTCTTACAATTGTATATGTTGCCTTTGTGTCTGTGGAAGATAAGGTCATGAGAGAAGACTCAAGATTATGCTCAAAACTGGCATTCTCATTGTCAGAGTACTTTATGGGCTCAAAATTTTCATCCTCATCGTCAGAAGGCTATATGGTCAACAATATAGATATTATCATCTGAAGCGGGAGTTGATACACAACAAATAGGCTCAGGCTTATTAGGAGAGGATAACTTAGACTCAGAGTTCAATTTAGGTGTATGATTCTCTTGACACAATTTTGTGAGTCTTTCAAAGCTCAAAATATCATTGTGGGCTGCTTGCAATGATCGATATGGGATTATAAACCAATTTTTTTTTTGTTAGATAAATCTAGAAGCAACGACATTTGGAGCTTCATACATACCACAACTCCTAACTGATTGGTTGAAGTGAGTGAAATATTCATAAATAGTGAATGATCCTTGCCTACAATGCAAAAAGAATTGGTCTAACAACTGAGTTTGATAATAGGTAGGGGCATATTTATTACTTAAGAGTCATTCCATCTCATCCTATGAAGTAAAATGAAGTTGTTCTAACACTTCAATATTTTGCCTAATTATTCTCCAATCATGCCTGGCAGTCCCAACAAGTGTTTAAACTTGCAAGATTAATACAACGAGAGCCATTTATGTGATGCGAGTTCTAGAGATTTTCCAACCCATGTACCCAAACAAGAAGCCTTTTAGGGTTAGATCCATCAAAATATGGGGGTTCAACTATAGTGCCTTGAGTATCACAATTTGTAGGATATGAACAATTATATTGGTTAGGAAAATTAGGATAATCGGTAGGCATGAATAACAGATTGGATTTGGAGCACGGATGATTGAGTGAATTATCCATAATACCAAAAAAGAAAGTGAATTGCCAAGACAAACAAAAATTATATTAAATAAATGAAGTTATAACTTCCTAAATTTTACAAAAAAATAGTACAAGCAAAAAAACTTTTTTTAAAATAATTAGACAATGACTAGCCAGCACTATAAATAAAAGAATGAAATTCAATTAAGATCCAAAATTGTACCTTAAGGGTAGTAGAAGAAGCAGTAAATAGTTTCAAAATATTTGCCCAACAGCTACAATCCATAGCAATAGAAATAAGAGCAGCAATATGCTGGGAAAAAAATTTCGGAGCTTATAGTTGCTGCAAAATCAGATCTGCGATGTTATCTTTGTGCTACAATTTTTCTTCCCTATGAATAGTAAATCATGTGAATAGTAACTTGCGTGAATATTTACTCACGTAAATAGTGCCAATGTGAACAGTTGGAGAATCACAGTGGCTTATTGAAAGACAAAACTTGATTGACTGTATGCTTAGAAGGTGATGTTTCTTTGCCGAATGCACGTAACACAAATTAGCTCAACGGAATCAACTTGGGCTCTGATACCAAAATTGGTGCCGAACAAAGAGGATGAGCTCGCAAGTTCTTCGAAAATTCAAGACAAATTCTTAAAAGAAGATTTATTCTTAAAAATAGGATTAATCAATACAATGAAATAAGTCCTCCATATTTATAGGGTTCAAAATAACCTAGTTCTGGAATAATTAAGGAAAACTCTACTAGAACATGTGACCTACAAGTAATAATAAAAAAAGCCTAATTAAATTAAATAAACCCTCATCCAAAATAATAATAAATCAAAATAAGCTAGATAAATAATTATATCCTTTTAGGATATGCATCACTAAGTTATATCAATCAAGAAATTTTTTTATGCTCATTTGCAGGAAAATCTTGTCTACTTTACAAAACCAAAGAAGTTACAATTCCTAGGAAATAAAGAAAAATAGGGAGTTCTCTTTTGCACCTTCCCCACTGAGTAACTCTGTGTATATACCACTGAAAATAATAACATGATATTATTTTGGGTTGTTTTTAAGTTGTTTTACACTACAAAATCTTTACAGGTTGGATTCTAAGTAACACTACTATAGAAAAACATAATAGGCATCGGTTGTAATGAGGAATACGCGTCGGTTGTGGCGATGATGCTATCGGTAGTGACGCGAATTGTTAAGGTATACACATCGGTTGTTGAGCAATACCTAAAAATAACTATAGGCGTCAGTTGTTTCACAAAAACCGACGCCAAAAGCCAATTTTTAAAAATAAATAAATAAATCAACTTTAGGCATCGGTTCCTGCTTGACCACCGATGCCTATTATCTATTTTTTTGGGGTCCTTCTTCTCTAGATTCGCTAGCCAATGTAACTAAACCCATCGAGATTCAAAATTCAAACTCAAAATTCAAATCCAAAATTCAAAATTCAAATTTTGTAGGGCATTTTTTTCATCAAACACAAATAAGTTTCTGATTGTGCCACTAAAATCACAAACTTCCGATCTCCATAAAAAAAACTAAACCCAGTGCCAAACAAAATATCTTAATCTCAATACTTGGGAGATGCCAGCATACAATCAAGAAGCAACAATCCCTACCATAAAACAGAAACAAATTAATAGAGGGTTGCAGCTTACCAAAATCATTATAATTAGTCACAGATAGACATCTCGTCTTCCACCACCGCCGCCCCGCAGTCGTCATCTCCTCCTCCACCAGCTTCTGCCGAACATCCTGTGGTATTAAGCACAAAGAGTAGGCATGCAGGTGAAAAATCAAGGCATGAGAATCTGGAAGCATCATCAAAAAGAGAAAATAAGTCTTCTCACTATTGTCCACTTCAAAGATCTGGCAGGCAATTAAATGGGCATATATATATAATAGGCATAAATATAGGCACCGATGCATATGCTTTATAGGCATAAATATAATTTATAAATATATAAAGCATAGGCATCGGTCGCTTGAAGCATATGAAGCAACAGATGCCTATTATAAAACGTGTCGGTTCCTTGTTAGGAACCAATGCGTATAATAACAAATAGGCGTCGATATGTCAACGCGTATGATATACACGTCGGTTACTCTAAGGAAACGACGTGTATAATAAGCAAATTAATTTCAAAAATGCCACGGTGTACTATTTAGGTGTCGTTTTTGGCAAGAACCGATGCGTAATGTCATTTTTTATTTCAAATTCTGTAGTAGTGTAAATTGATAATGAAGTAAAAATATTTATGTCTTTATTCTTAAAGTGATAGAGATTTAAAACAGCAAATCCTTATTTGTTTATGGGAAAAATTAGATCATCAATCAAATGGAATAATCAATATAGATATTAGCCACAATATATATATATATATTGGAAAGAAAGCAGAGACAGTAATTATTGTTATGGGTTTCATAAATTGTGCAGTATACTTGCGGTGTTTGGATTTAAATGGACTACAGAAAAATGCAAAGAGACAATTGAAGAACAAAGCACATTCAACAACAATAGTTATAGGAACAATTATAGGATTTTCCCTGAAGACAATGATGAATCATCGTGATGATCAAGATCAGAAACCAATACCTAATGTTTCTGCAAAAAAGAATCATCCAACCATCTATAAATAAAGCCAAGAAGAAGATATGGGGATGAATAAGATAAATGAAATTTGATTAGAAGAAGGACCGATGGATCGTGCACTATTTGTCCCGATTAAAATCCATGTAAGAAGCAAAGAGTGACTGATTATGCAAAACATATAATCTTTGATAGCACTATCAATCCCAATTTATCTAAATATAAACCATGCTATAATCATTAGCTTTTAGAAATCGAAAAAAATAAACAAATGAGAAATTAAAGAAAAACAAAGAAGAAGACTTACCTGAGTCAACAATAAAAATCTAGTCCGGAAAAGAAAAAGAAAAAGAAATTTACCTGTACAGCTGTACTCGATGGTTGGAGCAACCTGAAAATCAGAACCAAATACAACTTGGAAAGAAAAACTAGATCTAAAAAATTGGCCTTGAAATATATTCAGAATCTATTGAGATAAGGAGGAACTCATTGTATTGTACGATTTTAGACACCATTTAAATGTGTTATGACCATAAAGCCATAGCCTATATGGCATAATGATGTCTTTTGATGTACAAGGATTAAAATATTGGACTCTACAGATAGCTGATAATTTAAGTACTTGAACAACATTCTTTATCGATAGTATACTTGAATGACATTATTTATTATTGTCTATGTATAATGATAATGTAAAACACGATCAGCTAAAGATTTAAACTATATGCATCACTTCATTATATTTACATAATCTTCACAAAGCGATTAAAGTTGAACTTAGCTACCAATCATATATAAAAGTTTAGTTAATCCCAAATAATGACGGATAAAAATATAATGTTCTTTTTTAACTGGCAAAGATCGCTTACCTAATTAATTTTTTCTTGCATCCAAGGTGCTGCCTGATTGAAGTACCATTCACTTCTAATACTTAGATTGCTAGCAACTGCCATTCTTTGCTTTTCATTTGTTCAACATCTTTTTTCCTCAAACTACAAGTTTCTCGATGCATTTGAAATAAGAAGAGAGAGTAAATTCTCAATACAAGTTCTAAGAAATTCTCATAATGTAGAGGAATTTTCTAGTAGCTTGAAATATAGGTTCTTTTAGCTTCTATGCTAATAACAATTAATAGGCAGGGAATTTTTTTGTCTTTTTTAGGTGAATTTGACATAGCTTCTTCTTCTTCTTCTTCTTCTTTCTTTCTTTTTCTTTTATTTTCCTTTCATAAGAAATAAGACTGAATAATTCAAACTCCCAACAATTGTTTTTTTGTATAGAACCAAACAGTATAAAACCCTGCACAGGGTATATGTACACTCGAAGTTCAAATTTTATTTGCTCATTCATTCCTTGTTTATTCCTCCATTGCACAGCAACAACCAATCTCTATCAAGGCTACACCTGAGAAGTGACAGCCTGTAGAAGGCATGGCTCTATGTGATCTCAACGCGATCACAGCGATCGTTCAAGTTTTCGCCTCAAGCTGTAGCTAGATAAGAATTAAACACTAAGCAAATTTCTTTGCAAAATAGAGTTCTTGGTTAACTTCATTAGCAATAATCATCTAAATTTTTGTTTGATTGCATACCCTTGTATTGTATCATCCAAATATTATGATTGTGCTGCCCTCATGTTTTGAGGGTTGGTGCTAACATTAACTCCAATATAAGTAATCATGAGGCATGAAACAGCTTAAAGATCATAGATTATTGCTAGTGATTACTAACTCCTTTATTTATTAACCGTCGTCTCTTAACTAGAAAATGGGAACCTGACAGAGGAATTTGTTTATATTTGTCGCCAAAGCACTGGGTTGCTAAAGGGATCTGTATAAAATACGGACTAAACTTGCAGAAATTTGGTCCTTGGGAGGTTCGGATGGGTGAACTCTTTGTAAATAAAGTAAGAATAATTTTTATAAATTTTTTTGATCCTACAATGGCTAGAATTATGTCAGCTGGAGCTATAAGTTTATGTGTCTCATTTCCGAAAATATTTCTTTCTTCTTTCCTTTTAGTTCTCACACAAAACCCCAGCATTTAGTAAAATCACAACTATTGTAAATAAAGGATTAAAACATTGAATCTTCTGTGACATTTTATTTGCATATTGCATCAATAAAGGAAAAAGTGGTAGATAAATCACCTAAGAAGATAAATCTCCTAAGTAAAGAAAACTAACCGGTTGAAATAAAGCCGGAATGAGAAAAATGAGAACCATAGACACACATAACTTACAGCCAAGAAAGTCAACAGTTATTTACCTTATACTGCAACAAAGGATGTCGGAGAAGAAGGAAAATTGAGCAAAACCAACCCAAAAAATGTTACTGTGCAAAGAATTCATACAGCATTTATGGGATTTTTTTGATGTCTGTGTCATTTCCAATTTCTTGATTTTTATCCTTAACAGTTAGAAAATCACAGGAACACACCAAAAACAAAAAATAGAGAAAATTCTTTGCAAGCATAGCCCAAGATCTCGTCAGAACTTCACTTGCTCAAAAAAATTGCAATCGAAAACTTAATCTGTAAAAAGAAGGAGTCTTACCCAATATCCACGTCTCCATAGACCTTTGATGACCATAGGGATTCTTGCTGTTGTTGCTCGTCCACGGTGAACAATGAAAACGAAGATAAATAAATCGTCTACTCATGGCAGGAAACCAAGAAAGATGAAGTTATAAACTGAGTGCAACAAATAATTGTGAAGAAGAAAAATTGTAATTCTTAGGGTTTGTAAAGGGATCTGGAACGGCAAAGGAACTAGGTCTTTCAAGACATTAAGGGGCCAAGAAGGGTGGGGAGAGAGGGAGAAAAAGAAAAATGGAATGAAAAGATGATGATATCAGCGTTATGCCTTATGAATAGTAATGAGAACTTTTATTTAAAAGGGCAAGTCAGCGAAACTTTTCATTTAAAAGGGAAAAGTTTGAAAAACTTTGTGAAACTAACTAAACTATTAAAATAAAAGAAATCCCAATAATGAAATTACATTCTTACCCTTTTCTCGTTAAGAATATAATTCTGCTTTGAAACCATGATTAAGAAATTAAACTGCGTAATTAAATTAAACAACTACATAATTAACTTCTAAAATAAAACTGTTTAATCTACCTAAAATTGGTAGTAGAGCCATGGAAGATAATTTAGTTAGAAATTATAAATTAGAACAAATTAATATGATAAAAATTGTAAAAGAAGAAAATATAAAGGAAAACATAATACCAAAAATGTTAGAAAATATAGAGGAAAATTTAGAAATCTTAAACAAAAACTAAACAAAAATATATGAAGAAATGGAAAAGAGAAAAAACCTAAGAGAATAATAACTGAGAAAGAATTAAAAGCTATAACTAAATTACGAATTAATGTGATAACAGAATAAATAGAAAAAATTATGGGAAATCCAACAAAAGAAGAATATATAGAAAAATTTTAGAAATTAAAATTAGAAGAAATAAATATAAACCAAGCTATAATACTATTAGGACAACCATCATCAACACCTATGGGACAACAAATCTCATGGGACAACCACCACTTGGAACAAATCAAATTAATCAAGAAGATGTGGCGAGTAATACAAGTAAAACAAATGTAACAAATAGACCATATGCTTATATGACACAAAGATAAGATTAAAAATACTCTCCAATTAAATTTTCACCACAACACCAAAAATATTATAGAAAACCAAATAATAATTACCCTAGTCAATATACACCCTAGAGAAGTATGGAAACTCAAATTAATTCAGAAGGGAAATGGCTAGACTTAGGATGTGCACAAGATATAGACCATGAGTTAGAATTACAGGTGAAATCTATGGTAATGCTAGCATACACTAGAGAATTAACTGGAAAACAATTTCAGTTAATGTTAGAAAATACATTCATAAGAACTACAGCAAGATGGCGGGAAAATAGTTGTGAAGAACTTAGAACAATCGTAAGAGGAAATGACTAAAATGAAATAGAACATCATTAAGTAGATATGAAGAAGTTTTAAGAAGAGAATATACACTAGTAATAAATACTAATACAATAGAAGATTCAAAAAAGAGAAATAGGTACTTACTTGCTAATCTAATAATGTGTGATATATGTTATTTTAAACAATTTTCTTGTGAACTTAGAGAATATTATGAGAAATCAAGATACATAGTTGCAGAAGGAGTTTATAAATTTATGAACTTAATATTTTTAAAGTTGCCCAATCCTTGGAACTTAGAATTATATAAAGAATTTATAGGACTTGGACTACCAGGAGAAAATGATACTCTAGGAGCAAAAATCCAATTTGTAGAGTAAAAACAACAAGAAAAATGTCTACAAGCAAATAACGCTTTAAAATATCATAAATTAAGCATATAAAAAATTATGTTGTGACAAACTACAATATAAATCAACTCAATGGGGATGTCAGACATTTAAGCCATATAAGAAAAGAAAATTTTACAAGAAAAGGAAATTCAAAAAACCCTATAAGAAAACATTTAAAAGATATAGGAAACCATATAAAAGATATTTAAGAAAAAGAGAAAATAAAACAAAAACCTATCCAAAAAATCCTAAGAAATGTAAATGTTATACATGTGGAGAAATAGGACGTATATCACTAGAATGTCCTAAGAAAGATAAAAAGAAAAATATGATGTATATATCTCTAATTGAAAGAGACAATTACAAACTAATATCCATAGAACAATAAGACGAATTGGAAGATATTCCTGAAAATGAAGAATTATATGAAATAGAAGAACAAGAATTAATAAATACAATAATGGAATAAGAATACTCTGAAAGTGAATACAATGAAAAAGAAGGTAAAGAAGAAGATATTTCTGTATAAACATGATAAGAAAAGAAAATGAAGCAGAATGTAGTTACCAAGTAGAAGAAAATGAGGAAAATATTAATGAAAGGTTAATATTTAATCCAAAGAAATTTGAAAAAATGTTAAAATAAAAATTAGACGTAGAACCAAAAGAGATGATTAATTTACCATTCTGGTAGAAAGATAAAGAAGTAGCATATGTAGCATGAACTCATAGTCATCCTATAGATATAGAAAATACAACAAGAAACACTTTAATACCTATTATAAGTGAAGAAATCATAAGGCAAGAATTAAATTAATTAAATCCTGAGCTACGAAGAAAAATAAGAAATATACATTTAGGAGCAGTTCAAATAATAGCAAAATCTTATTTTAAAGAAGGAATAGATACACCTATAAAATTTTATATAATAGATGATAGAATAAGAAGCTCTGTACAAGATGCATTAATAGGAATAGAAATAGGAAATTTAATTTACCAAAAGGTAAAATTCACAATAAAACCAAATTTTAGTATAAACATGGCAGAACAAAATAAAAATAAAGTGTTAACATTATATTACAAACTAAGAGGAATAGACATGGAGTCTGGAAGTAAAACAATGAGTCTAACAATAAGAACAATATATGCCTTTACAAGCAAACATGAAATAAAATTTAAAAATGTTAAAGAAACTCATATGATAGAAACAATATTTAAGAATCAATTAGAATTCAAAACAGCAAGAGAAAATCCAAGAATGACTATACCAGAAGATATAAATATGGATTTTACTTATGCAAGAAGATTAGCTAACGTACAGGACTCAAATATACAAATTGGAAGAAGGTCAATTAGTATGAGAAGGGGTAGTCTTAGAGAAAGGAGACCTAATATAGAAAGAAAAGGCTGAGAAAAACTAGCCTTAACAAAAAATAGCAACAATGGATTTATCCAAAAATAATGATACGAAACAATTTGAGATACTAATAGAAATAAGTACGAATGGATTATGGAAAGAACAAAAAGTATTAATAGACACTCGAGCAACTATATCTTATATAAAGGAAAGAATAAAAGGTAACCTAGAATTAAAAATAACTAATAATCCAATCCAAACACAAGATTACTTTGGAGAAATGCATACGATGGAAACTTATGTAGAATTACCTATAAGAATAAACAAAAGAAATGAAATAATAATAAATATGTATGTAGAACATATAGGAGAAGTAAATACAGAGTTACTATTAAGTATTGACTTTTTTAGAACAGGTAAAACCATACCATATACAAAATGACAGCATAATATTAACAAAAAAAAAATGAAAATCTAGGAGAATAACACATATACATATTAGTAAAAATGAACTATAAGGAGTGTCTTAGTAGAAATTATCATGCCCTGTTTGATACAAGAGCAGCATCTAGTATATTTAAAGAAAAAATATTACCCCAAGATATGTGGACCGAAAAGAAAAGTAATGATGAAAGAATTATATTAGCAAGTTTTGATAGTAGCACAAACTTAATAACTAAAATGGCAAGAAATGTAAAAATACAAATAGGAAAATATGTGTTACAAATACCCTACATGTATCAATTTAATGACATGCCAGGATACATGCTACTGGGAAATAATTTCATTAAACAATATTACCCCATTACTACACGACGCTCTTCCGATCTCTTTTAACTACTCCATGTCACCATATAGTAGAGAGGAAATACCTCACGTAGCAGCACAGTGTGGTGAGGATAGGACCAAAATAACACAATTTATGTCAAATAAAAATAAAATAAACTTAGTAGGATAACATTTTGACTAAATAGCAATAAAAAATATAACGGAACAATTACTAAAATTATCTAGTGATAATCCATTAGAAAAATGGGATATAAATAAACCTATGGCAAAAATACTTTTAGAACGTGAAACTAGAATAATAATTAGTGTAAAACCAATTAAACACACTCCAAAAGGATTTGCCAAAATTTGAATTGCATATTAAGGAAATGTTAGAGAAGAAATTTATAAGGGAATATAATAGTAAACATAGTAGTCCTACCTTCATAGTAATGAAACATTCAAAACAAAAATGAAGAAAATCTGGGATGGTAAAAAAATTATAAAAGATTGAATAAGTATACTAAAGAATTGAAATAACCAATTCTGAACCAACAAATTTTATTTAATCAAATTAAAGGGAAAATATATTTCTCCAAATTCAATCTAAAATATGGATTCTATCACATAAAGTTAATAGAATAATCTAAACATTTAACAGCTTTAACAGTATCCCAAGGATTTTATGAATGGAATGTTTTACCATTTGGCCTCAAAAATATTCCAGGAGAATTTCAAAGATATATGAATAAGATCTTTAAAGACTGCTACCACTTTATAGCAGTATATATTGATGTACTTATATTTTTACAAACAAGACGAGAACAAATAAAACATCTTAATATATTTATAGATATAATGAAAAATAATAGTACTATATTATCAGCACCAAAGATGGAAATAACTAAAGAAAAAGTAGAGATTTTAGGCTCTATTATTAGTCAAGAAGGAATTAAACTACAAAAATATATAGGAATAAAAATACAAGAATTTGATAATCATATTAAGGATAAGATACAATTGCAAAGCTTCTTAGGATTAGTTAATCAAACTAGGAAATATGTACCCAACTTAGCTAAGCACTTAACTCCTTTACAGAATAAGCTTAAAGGAAAAACAAGATGAACATGGTATAAAGATGATGATGAAGGAGTCCAAAAAATAAAAGATCTTTGTAAAGAATTTCCAGATCTGGAATTACCATCTAGAGAATGTGAATGGATAACAGAAATCGATGCATATGAAACTGCATGGGGAGCAGTACTAAAATATAAGTATCCAGAAGAATGGAAGAAAAAATTGCACAGTGTACTAGTGGTACATTTACGCCAACATGGGCTGATTATCATATTAATGAGAAAGAATTGTTAGTTGTTAAGATGGCAATTAGAAAGTTCGAATTAGTTGTAGTAACAACAAAATTCAAAATTAGAACTGATAATACACAAGTAAAATATTGGTTTACAAAAGAAATAGACCCTACAATAGCAAATAAAAGATTAATAAGATGGCAAGTAGAATTAAGCCATTATTATTTTGAAATTGTTCATATAAAAAGTACTGATAATGTTATTACAGATTATTTATCATGTAATGGTGGAAATATACATCAAGTTAGAAGAGATGAACATAGCTATTGAAAGAATTAACGTCAGCCATACAAATATATATAATAATCTAGCATCGTGTATGGTACAAATAAACCAGCTGAGTGCAGAACTTGAGTATTACAAATGAAAGGTAACATCCCTTGAAGATGTGTACAAAGAAGTGGTACAATCTTATTTACAGAAATATCTATCTGAAAAAGTAACTCTCAATTGTGAGAGAGAAGCAGAATCTAAATCTCCAACTATTGAAGAATCTTCCAATGAAGGAAGAGCTACTGACAAAACTATAGTACTAACTAAGGAAATTTTTTTATAACTATAGCAGCAAAGAAGCTATAGACGTACTTGATATATGTGGAATACTTGAACCAGATCTCAAAAGAAGGAGATTGGTTAAGAACTATTAGTCATCACAATATCAACAAATCTATTATATTACCAGGAGCATAACCAAAAACAGTAAGACGTCTATTTGAGTAGGGCCTTATCCATTGCATCTACCCAGGTAAAGACAAAAATGAAGTCTCACTATTCCTAAATCCTATCAAAGCAGCTATCAAAACGTTGTTTGGGATTACTAAAGTAGAAATGATCTACGTCAAATTTTTCTCAGCCATACCAGAATTTATTAAAGATGTTTATTTAAGAGCAAAGCACATTTTCAAGATTGGAGTTACCAGTAAAGCTATAGTAGGAGAATCTGAAATGAAAGAATTTGATAAAGAAAGCCAGATGAGATTTATTCCAGAAAAAAGAGCTGTATCATTCAGAGTGATGTATACAAAAATAAAAGAGGTACTAGCTTAAGGAACCCATGTTTGGGTCTACGACTCAAATGATGGAAATTAAAAATACTAGTCTACAGCATAGCGCGTACGAGACAGAAAAATGACCAGCTATAGAAGTTAAGAAAATATGCTGAGAATATACTAGTAAGTAATCTGGATCTAAGCAAAAATGCCTACGAGCACTTACACCAGCTGATGGAAGTAGAAGTGGGCCACCAATGGAGATCTACCAGATTATTGTGAAGAAGAAGCCGACCTACCAGGATAAAGACAAATGCATGTGCAGATAAAAGATAACCAGAATTTTAGGAAAAACATTATCAAATTGGCAGACAAATTCAACATGCAGCCAAAATCTCCTATCTACTCCAGAAGTTAGTGAAACTCAAAGAAAGAGTGAAAGCATGAAGAATAAAGCAAAATTCACGTGGAATCCCATCTGCCTAACTACATGAAGACAGAAGAAAGCATAGGATACCTCAGAATCTATAAAACTTGGAAACTTGTAATCATGTAAAAGCTTATTGTATAAAGGAGGAAGCCTTCCTCTGAAATCGTAGAACTTTTGTATGTAGAAACCACATCAATAAAATTTCTCTATTCAACAAACTCTCCAACTTTCTGTTTTGCATATATCTACTCTATTACTAAAAAAAGAAGGACTTACATAGTACGAGAAGAAGAGATCAAAAGGAAAAAGAATGGTAGAAGAAGATCAAAACTATTAAATAAGATCATCACACAAAAGTTATGTATAACTAAAAACTTCATATAGATATATATAAAGCCATAATATAATTAACAGTACTCTATTTATGTATGGGTTCATGAGTTATTTTTTATAAATCTGTTTTTAAAAGAGTACACTCAGATGTAGGAAACGAAACTGAGTTGTGTTGAAATATTTTGAAGTGTTGTTGGTTGCCAGATGTACCCATAGGCAAAATTAATTGCTATTATGGGAGTGGGATGGCTTAAAAGGAATACAAAAAGTAGGGTGTCTGGCTATGCCCAGCTTGTCCACCAACAATAATCGAAATATTTTTTGTCAAAAATCTTCTAAGAATATATTTACAAAGAAGCGTGATGGACCCATATGTAGAAAGAAGTATTGTTAATTATATTTGGTGGATTATATATCATCTTTCATACATCAGTTGTTTGTTTTACAGTTTACATATTCACGTTTTATTTCATGTTTGAAGAAGTATTTATTAATCTAGATGAGTTTACGGTAAATGAGTTTAGTAAACTAAGAGCTCAAAAATATCTCCAACTGAAAAACCAAAGAGAAACTTTAAGAATATTCTACCAAATACTAAGCAGAGAACTAAAAACATCTAGAGAATCTCCTAATCCAATTTTTAGTACATCTATACCTAGAAAACATAAATTTATTTCCGACCTAGAAGACAAAATAGAAGAATTAAATATAATAATTAAAGAAAAAACCTTAACATATAATAGTAGATTTTATACATTTTACCATAATAGTTTGTACTTAAATAAGTCAGAAAACTAAATAATCTAAGTTTATTTAGATTAATTAATTTTAATTATCTTTAAAATAAATTTATTTAGATTAACTATTTTTAATTATCTTAAATCAAGTTTATTTAGATTAATCACTCTTGATTTCCTTAGTTATAACAGCAGGAACAATATTTAGGACTTATACAAGTGTTTGCTTCTATTATATATATAGGGGGTATTTTAGTAATTTTATATTTTATATAATATCTAATTTAATTTTTATTCCATAGAATTTTGGTCAATGGTCATTTGCAAACAAAACTTTCGTGACCTGGTCAAAACAATAAAAACCCGGTAGTAATGGGTGAATAGTTGACTAAACAGTGGAAAGCAACTTTGCTCTTTTATATATTGTAAGGAAATAACATTTAAGACCCAAAAGTGAAATTGAAATTTTCTCATGCTGTAATACTAAATTCCTTTCTAGCAAATCCATTTGGTTATTAATGTCAACCAATACGTAATCATCATGAAGCCCTTAATAAATATTGGCATACTATACAATTGATGACTTCAATTGGACAAACTTCAATGGCAGTATTTTTCATTTTAAGAAATATAAGAAGACTTTGTCTGGCTCAATTGATTGTCGGGCACAATTAGAAATAATTTTCCAACTTATTGTCTGGTTTCTTTAAAAAACCAATTTGCTAATGTCATTATTCTATTATTATACTTTTCCTTATTGTTATACTATTTCTTTTAATCATTTAATTTAATATTTTTATTTTGAGACTCTATCTACATATTAATTTAATATTTTTATTTTGAAACTCTATCTACATATTACATTTTAGTTAGATATATTTCATATTTGCCTAATGGATTTCAATTTTACTCTGTTCGATTGTATAATTTCATGATTTTATGTTCTCGTACTATATTGTATTTTACTTTCTCAGTATAATATGTCTATGAAACGCACGAGTGTGAAAGATAATAGTTTATAAATGGACGGGTGTAAAACTAATATAGATTATGCTATCGGATTTTATTGTCTTTAAAAAATAAAAAATAAGAATTAATAAAAAAATTATTAGTTCAATTATTATACTTTGCCTTATTGTTATATTTTTCTTTTTAATCATTTAATTTAATATTTTTATTTTGGAACTCTATCTACATATTACATTTTGGTTAAAATATATCTCACATTTATCTAATGGGTTTGAATTGCATGAAAGTAGAATATATCAATCTTGATTTTAATATTACTATTATACTTTTTCTTATTGTTATACTTTTCCTTTTAATCATTTAATTTAATATTTTTATTTTGAGACTCTATCTACATATTACATTTTAGTTAGATATATCTCATATTTGCCTAATGGATTTCAATTTTACTTTATTTGATTGTATAATTTCATCATTTGATGTTCTCATACTCCATTTCATTTTATTTTGTGAGAATAATATGTCATTGAAATGCACGGGTGTGAAGCATAGTATGTCCGTGAAACGCACGAGTGTGAAACTAATATAGATTATACTATCAGCTTGTATTGTCTTTAAAGGAAATAAAAAATAAGAATTAATAAAAAAATTATTTGTTCAATTATTACACTTTTCCTTATTGTTATACTTTTTCTTTTAATCATTTAATTTAATATTTTTATTTTGAGACTCTATCTACATATTATATTTTGGTTAGATATATCTTATATTTGCCTAATAGATTTGAATTACATGAAAATAGATAATTTATCAATCTAAATTTCAATATTATTATATTTTTTTATTATTATACTTTTTCTTTTAATCATTTAATTTAATATTTTTATTTTGAGATTCTATCTACGTATTATATTTTGGTTAGATATATCTCATATTTGCCAAATGGATTTCAATTTTACTTTGTTCGATTGTATAATTTCATGATTTTAAGTTCTCATACTCTATAGTATTTTACTTTGTCACTAGAATATGTCCGTAAAATGCACGGGGGTGAAACATAGTATGTCCGTAAATGCACGGGTGTGAAACTAATATAGAATTATGCTATCAGGCTTTATTGTCTTTAAAGGAAATAAAAAATAAGAATTAATAAAAAAATTATTGATTCAACGAGAGCGATTATGTCATCAAAATAAAAAATTGATTGCAAGCTATTTGTAAACGTAGGATGCACATTAATTCCATACAGGTTGTGCTTTTTAGTTTCTTTATGACATAAAGCCTGACAAATATAATTATATTATATTTTATATATGAAATTCCTTGATGCTATCCAATAAAGGCAACCAAACAGCAATTAACATGTCAAGATAAATCCATTAATTCAGAGCCAACAGTGTCAGATTTGAACAAATAATATGTGTTGTCCAAGTAGAAACTAGCCATTGAACAAAACTCATGGGCAGAAGCCCTTGAAAACACTAGTCTCGTGGCCAAATTCCATCGTTTCGACAGTTAAAGCGGCACTTCAATTATTCTGGCGGAATATTGGCGAGTTTCTAATTTATTTATTTTTATTCTTATTTTTGGTAATTAGGATTTTTGTATACTTCCTTTAGTAATTAGGTTCTTTTTCTTCAAGAATTATGTTTCTTTTCCTTCAAGAATTAGGTTTAAGTTTCTTTTCCTTCAAAAATTAGGTTTTATTTTTACCTTATATAAAGAGTTTATTGTAATATAATTAAGAAAGAGAGCTTTATGATGAATTAAAGACATTGTCTTTGTTAAAGAGATGTAATTCTCTTATTGGTAAATCGTGTTTCGTGGATTTGAATTACACGTCTCTTATCAAAGGAGTTAGGGCTTTAATCATTTGTGGCGAGGTTTTTAACTTGTGTTCATGATAAATTTCAACGGGTACAAGTTCTAAGGTCCAAATTTATTGCCCGAATATTGGCTTTTCTGGGTTTCAATATCGTTCGCTTGCTTGGATTAAAATACGCACTTCCGTGATCTTATCATTCCTTTAGAGCTCTACATGTGCAACGCACGGGTAGAAATCTAGTTAATTTACTAATTTCCTTCTCTTCCATTTCCAGACAAATATGTTTTGATAAATAACTAAGTACGATTAAAAACATAAATGAAATTAAGTTCATAAGCATGCTATTGAAGTTTTTGAAACAAAAAAGAAAATTTCCAGCTCAGATACAATTGATTTGATGTGCTGATAGCAAATACATGTTTAATCTTTACTCAACCATGTGCTATCAGCAGTTATTTCAATTAAATCTAGTGACGCCTACACAAATTGTATTTGACTGAAGAAAAGTTGCCAATGCTAACCAATAATGTAAACAAAAACCACGCAAGAAATGTAGATATTTTGTCTCTTTGAGTTACTGTATCTTCCTACATTCAGGTAAAAAAAATTGTTTTCGACAAACATCTGACATTTAAATTGAAAGTATCTCAATTTTAAATCTGAACTTCGATAACAAATCAAAGAACTTCCACTTAGGAGCATATACAATGAAGAAATACATGAATGGATAAAAAGATTGTACGCATGCACCGCAGACTCAATTGCAACTCTCTTGCTTACAAGATCAGTAGTAGTTAATCATGACAGCAGTGGGGTATGACCTGCAAATTCATTGACAAAATTCAAAAATCTATGGGCTTTGCAAACAAACGTTGCTACATCATGTTTAATCAAGCTCCGAAGATAAATGAATAGGCAAACTCATTGACAAGATTCAAAAATCTATAGGGCTTTGCCAACAAATGTTGCTACACCATGATTAATCAAGCTTAGAAGAAAAATGAGTAGATACCAACAAAACCTAGCTAAAGATGTTAGACTACTATATTAAGAAAGCAACCACCATCTATCCCTTAGCCAATGATAAATTAATAAATTCTACAAATACTGTTAACATCAAACAACAAAAATATGTGCATGAAACATTATATTTATCCTTACAAGATAGCTTACCCATGAGCATGGTCAACTTTACATATCTTTGCGGCACCATGTCCTTTGCAGTCCACTACCACATTATTCTTTCTCAGAGTCTGTTACATTTAGTACTTAAGTGGGAAATATTACTAAGCAAGTTAACACTTTGCATTGGATAGTGTAAAGCAGTAATCTGCTCCCACTCCCTTTCACATGCAAGTTTTTTAACATTATTATTGAAAGAAACAAAAAAAAAAATTGAATCAGTAATTTTAAAATGGCTCAATTTTCATTTTCTTTACTTGAACCAGTTACTCACCTACTCATATAAAAACACAAACATGATGATACATAGCTTAACTAACTGATGTACATGATGATATCCTAATAGACAACACCAATGAATTTGTATTTGTTCATGGATAACAAGATCTGATAATCTCACTACAGAATACCCATATTTGACATGGTCATCTGTCATTAACTATACTAAATTTGTGTAAAACATATTTAACCCCCAATCTTTTGCATGAAACTACTACAACCACTAATAGATGACATGATGGACACATGCTTGCAAAAAAGACATCTTTGGAGTATTGGAAAGTGTAATTTTGCCACAACATAATACTAATGCAGGATCTAATCCAAATGCAAGTAGAAAGTTATTTCATCACTTTGGTTTATTTACCGATGAGGAGGTTGATTATAAAACAAGATATGATTTGAAAAAAGTAATTGCAGGGCATCATTTGAATATATAATCAACAATGATTAATGTATAAAAGATGGTTGAAACTTTCCCATAAGGACTGGTAATGATAGAAAACCATATAAGAAAACTTCATCAGTTAATAAGTCAAGAACCTATATTTCAAAAATGATCCAGAGAAGAGAAAGCATTAACTAACAACTTCGATGCTGTCCTTTTAATTTTTTCCCCACCAAAGAGATCGTTTCCGTTTTTTCTTTTCTTTATCTGATCATGCAATTGAATCATCACAATTTCTTATTTCGATAACTACAATATGATTACTCTAAAGCATAAAATATTATAATTTACTTCACGCCTTCCTTTATACTACTCTATGCAAATTATTTCTTAGTCCTTTCTTCAAATTTGTTCAAGGAAGCACTCTCACAACTGAAATAAGCAACTACAAGAAAGTTGATATTTATCTTTAGAAGCTTAAACAATAGTTCGTAAACCAACCCATGTAATCTTCTATACTATCAAGCATCAAACATAAATGAGCTGCTTGCACAAGCCAAAATATATTCTTTTGAGCATTAGAGCAAAGGGCAGAAAAGTAGAAATCAAACCATTTGTTAGAATTGGAAAGAATAAAAGAAGAGGATATGCAATCAATCAGAGATATAAGGGAAGCTAGCATTGATAACCTCTTATGTAGAAAGTCAATGCTTTATGATGAAAGGCAACGATCTTTTCTGACTAGCATAAAGCAAGGCAGTTAGAACTTAGAAACTTCTATGATAAAAGAATGGTCCTGTTGTTTTGCAAATGGCTCAAGTATCTCTGGGTTTTTGATTTCACATATGCCATATGAATTAATACTTAAGCAAACTACAGATTGGAATTATGAATCTTGCCTTAATAATAATATAAAGAAGGGGTAATTTTCACTCTACATCTCCATTCTTTCAACTTTGACACAGTGTTGTCCGCATTCTTTATTTTTCACCCATTTAGTTCCCAAACTTCTATATATTCACCCAGCATATCCCTGACGATGGATTCCGTCATATTCACCATTAAAGGCACCTATAGTTAGGGGAAAGATTAGAAATAAAATTGAGTTAAAAGGAGTTTTGATTACTAATTTGGCAATGGGATGATTACTCGGCTTTCGACTTTTATTAGTCCTTGAAAGAATAGTGTTTACAATGCAGTTTGTGTACTATCTTTAAGAGAGAGAGAGAGAGAGAGAGAGATTACTTATGAGTTTAATAATAGATAGGACGGTAATTTCTATAGGATTAGAATTTATGTCACGTAGACCTTATCAACTTGGTCATTATGGGTTGTATATTTATACTTGTAAAATACATGAATGAATTAAGTTTTTCAAGTCCCAATTTCTTGCTTGAGATCTCATCCCTTCTTATCTTTCCCTCTTAGATTATTTGCCTTCTTTATAGTTTGTGGAATTCTTCTGCTTAAGAGAGATGCCCAAGGCTGCTGGAACTTCCTATTAATGTATATGGTTTCTTTAAGATTCTCAATCTCCTGAGATGGTTCTTGTAATTAACATAGTTGAATAGACCATTCACTATATTGCTGCTGATTCTTAGTCTTCTATATTATTTTTACCATCTTGTAAAGAAAAACTTATCCAACATCAGATGAAAAATCTTACAAATGCAATAGTCCTGCTTTTTATTTAAAAGAGAAAAATAGGTCACCATAAATTATGAGCAAGATCAAGTTCAAATGATAGCCTATCCTCCTAAAATGGAATCGAATATAGTGAATATTTTTGTGTGGTCAATAGTTTGTGACTTTTTTCACCCATCGAGGAACTAATGGCAACAAAAAATAAGAGCCGTCAACTAATCTCCACATGCAATACTATTCATCATGTGTACTACTTAGGGATGGATTACTTGCTAATTGATATAAGATCAAATCATTTCAAAAAGTACTTTATCACGTTCTATTGGAGCTAAGTGGAAATATTTCTATTAAATAAATTCAACTAAGCTTCAATTTTTGACAAACTTGGCTCTGTAATATCATGAGAAATCCTTTTCAATGCCCAATTAAGCTTAATGCTAAATCTACAGATAGGGGCGTAGCCAGGAATTATAGAAGGGGGAGCCGAAACTTGACAACCCCTAGCCGAAATACTAAAAAAATTTTTTAAAATATTTTAAAGGGTAAAAAAAGAGATTTTTTCAAAAACAGGGGTAGCCGGGGATCAGGGTGGCCACCCCCAGCTACGCCTCTGTCTATAGAAAGTTGGGTAAATCAATACTTCAACAACAATGAACTATTAATCATATATGTATTATGAATTTGCCTGAACTTTGTTTTGCTACCAGTTGGTCTTATAAGTCTGCAGTAAACTACAGCGCAAACTAAACAGCCAAGATAAAAAACTAAACACAAGGGGAAAAAACAATTTTTTAAAAATTATTTTTTTCTTTTCTAAAAACTATAATTAAAAACAGTCGTTTAAACTCATCTATATGTGCTCATTGGGTAATCAACGAAAATCCAAACGAAGATGAAAGAAAAACTAATGAAAATGTCCTAATCTGTCCACAAAATTTTAACTGAAGTTTAGCTTAAAACATAAACAATCCTCAACAAACTAACAGATAGAATTTGGAAACAAAAAAGAGAGAGAAAAGGAAAATACTTATGAAACCACTTGCAACTTCTTAGAGCATAAAGATCTAAGAATTTTTAACATCAACATCATAAACTAACTCTACAAAAATCTCACCCAAAATGGGTTCCACTGTATTTTTTTTAACGTCAACAAAATCTAACTGCCACAATTTAAGATTTAGAATCCGTCAAGAGAAAAAACAGATATGTTCTTGTGCCAAAGTTAAAAACATTTATGCTAATCGGGTTTGTAAACACTGAGAAAAAATGAAAATCAGAAGAAAAATTACAAGAATAGAAGATTCATCTACCTGTGCCACTAGAGAAAGTGGATGAAGTGAAAAGGTATAATAACACTGAAAAACATGATAGCACCATCGTGAGGATCAGAAACTCAAACAAAAAGTGGGGAAAGAAAGCTGAAAAAAGAGGAGGAACAAAAGGACTATAGAGACGATACAATTGCTTGATATGAGGTTCAAAGTTTGAAGAAACAAATTGATTATAAGCAAAAAATACCATTTTCACTTAGCTCTTTAAGGGTCAATCCTCTTTCACCATATTATCCCTTCATTTCTTCGCCATTTGTGATGCTGCCAACTATAAGCTTCTATAGGGAGTCGAAAGAGTTAAGAAAGCACAAGGAGAGCCAATAATCTGTAGTCATATTACAGGAAAGAAAGAGCAGTGCAAGAGGCAAAAGTATGGTGAGTAGCTGGAAATCTGGTAACGGTATGGCGTAAACAGTAGAAAAACCGGTGCAATAAGGATGGGTAAAATTGGCAATCAAAAAATTCATCCAGCAGTACTTTGTGTTTCAAATGTTGTTCCAAATTGGTTGAATAGTGGTAATTGCAACAAGGCATTTATATATCGTTAGGATACTTATTTAAGGGTTAATTTCACAAATCGTCCACAACCTTTGAGTTAAGAATCGCTTGGGTTTTCAACCCATTTTTTCGACCACTTGGATCCCTAACCTTTCATAAATTCGCAAGATAGATGCTTTTTTTACTGATTTCGTCAATATTGCCGTTAACTTTTCAAAAATATTACCGTTATACCCTTTAACCTTTTAATTTTAAAATCAAAATATTTAAAAATAATAAAAAATTAAAAAAAAAAAAAGAAAAAATCCAACCCCATCCTTACCAAGAATTGCCGCTAGAAACTGCAGCATTTTGCTTGCTGCCGTTTATGGTGGCCAAAATGGGGGGAAGGGGGTAAATCCCTTATTTGTTGTTGGAAATGGGCCGTTTCCGGCAGTAGATGGGGGGATTTACTCTCCCCACCAAAAAAACCTGTAAAAAATGCCAACAGACTGCTGTCGTTTCTAGTAACATTTTTGCTTCTGGAAACCGGTAGCAAAAATAAGGGGCGAACCCTCCCTCCCCCAAAATGCTACAAGAAATGGCAGCATACTGCTGCCATTTCTTGTAGCATTTTTGGGGGGTCCTCCTAGGCCTGGGTTTCTGGGCAAAAAACCCAAGCCTGAACGACTTACCTGAACCTGGCCTGAAAATACCCGACTAGATCGGGCGTTGAGTAAAAATTTTTAGGTTTTGGGTACCCAAACCCTAAACCAAATGTGTTTGTACGAGTTTCGAGTTTGAGTTAAAACTCGAAAAACCCGAACATTTTTTTACTCTTAAAATTTTTAAATTTAAATTTTTAATTAATTCTATTCCAATCTACAGAACCATCTCCTTCATTTCACTATCATGTCTTTACTATATTCGTCTCCTTCAAACACGAAAAATAAAACTCTAGATCTGTAGGATTTTACTAATTTCTATATAAATGCTATGTGATTTGTACAAGATAAATTATTTTTAATTAATTACTTGACAATACTGGAAGTTCATAGTAAAACTATAGAATTAGAATATAAATAAAGCCGACTAGCTAAACGCTAGTATCTAATTACTAACTTCATTACATTAGTATCTAGTCATTATTATTTTCATTTAAATGTATTATATGTACTTTAATTTTTTTTTTGTTCTTACCCATTTAAATATTTCTTTTTTTCGTTTTTGCGTTTATATACTATGCGCTACATACTCGAAAAACTTGAACAAAACACGAAGTGTTACTCGAGCCCGAACCCGAATGGGCTTGCCATTTTCAAGATTGAACCCGAACCCAAATCAAAATATTTGGTCTGGCCTTGGTCAATCTAATACCCGAACGCCCAGGCCTAGGTCCTCCACATTTGCTATTGGAAACGACTTGTTTTCCAGCAGCACCACCAGAAATGGCAGTATTTTGCTGCCATTTCCAGCGGCAATTCTTGGTATGGGAGGGGAGGGTTTTTCTTTTTTTTTTTAAATTTTTTATTATTTTTAAATATTTTGTTTTTAAAATTAAAAGGTTAAGGGATATAACAGTAATTTTTTTAAAAATTTAACTGTAATATCGATGGAATAAAGGACTCATCATGCAAATTTATGAAAGATTGGGGATCCAGGAGGTCGAAAAAAAGTTGGGGATCCTGCCGATTCTTAACTCAAAGGTTGAGAATGATTTGTGAAACTAACCCCTAATTTAATTACTTATGTTATTATTGGGCCAGGGTTTGAGGCTGCCTTGGGGTATGTATGTTCCTTCCAAAGAAAATGTTGATTTGCACAAAGAAAATAAAAAAAAAAAAGAAAAGAAAAGAAAAATATTTATGTGGTGATTATATTAAAGGGTTGCAAAACAAGTCTCTGGCCTTTGCATTCATTTCCACTTTTGTCTCCATTCTTTAAATTTGGACAACAAGTCCCCAAACTTTGCATTCATTTGCACTTTCATTCAAATGCATAAATTTAATTTATTCATTAAAATTTTAGGGTCCATTTGACAACTATTTAAATGGAATCTTACAATAATAATTGAAATTACATTAAATTCACGACGCATAAGGATATAGAAAAGTGATACATATTCATAATCCTAAAATTTGAAATTAAGCTTCATTGCGCATATATGTCACATATATATACTCTTACGAGACGTGACATTCAAATTTAAACTTCAATTATAATAGAATTCCACTTAATGGATTACCAAACACACCCTAACATTTTAATGATTAAATATATGTATTTAGATGAAAGTGCAAGCGGACAGAAAAGGTTGAGAATCTGTTTTTCCATATCTAAAGATTGTGAACGAATGTCCAAATGAATGCAAACGTTGTAGGCTTTTGCTACAATTTAACTTATATTTTACAATCAGATATAAATAACTATCATGTACCAATTCTATTGTTATTCCGTGGTTCGAATTGTGTTCCAATGGTTATAATGCTTGTGTTTTGGATAAGAGGTCTCGAATTCGAACCACACATGTCCGTCCCCGAATTTCCCTCCCATCCCATATATCCCCCATCTATTGCTATTCATATATATATATATATATATATATTGAATACATTTCACAACTAGATTTTATGAATTATTATACATATATCTATTCTCAATACCGTGCATCGCACGGACGTAATACTAGTGATAAGTAAAGTGATAAGCGAATGTGATGTTCACTCAAGCCTTTACATTTTATTTCCTTAAAATAAAGCTGCCTAGAACCACTTTTTTTTTTTTTTTTTTTGCCGGGGAGTGGGGGTGGGGGAAGGAGAATTTTATTTTTTAGTGCCATGTAAAGTAGTAGTTTTATGGAAGGAGTTTCCCTTTTTGTCCAAGAAAAATGGTGCTTTTATGGAAGGAGATTCCCTTTTTGTCCAAGAAAAATGGTGCTCAAAGTTAAAGGGCCACTTGATGCTGTGTCAAATGATTAGCTCTGCGATGTGAGAAGAATTAATCATCCGACGACTCATTGACTTGAATTGACGGTTAGACAAGTTGCCCGAAAAGCCTCCCATAAACAAATGGAAAAGAGAGGCAGAACATCTCCAGAACAATAATATTACCTCAATGGTCCTTAATCTATAGCTTTTGTAGCAAATTTATCCTCAAGGGTTGAGCAACACCATTATCAAAATCTTGGTTGTCAAAAACAGCTATATGAGCAGAAACCAAAAGAAAAAAAAAAGGAAAAAAAAAAGAGAAAAGTTTAAAAGGTTTCTTTTTAACTTAATTTGACAATATAGAAATATTGTTTGAATTTCCATTTGGATTCGAAAGCTAAAACTGAAATACATATATAAATATGATCCCATGATAGTCATTGGACACACTACTCAACAAAAAATTATAAAAAAATATTTTTTTAAATATATCATTAGATGTTTATTTTATTCTAATTTAAATTACAAACCAAATTTTAATTTTAACAAACAATTAGTTAATCAAATATTAGTCATTCAATTTAGTGAAATGTAGAGGTTAGAGATCATAATCAGAGTGTTAGACAACTCTTTTTTAAAATAACACTATTTTGAAGTATCACTTTTTAGCTATTAGCATCTTATTATTGGTTCAGTCTCGGTAGGTTTAGATTTTTCAAAATTAATTATCTTTCAAACTCATTTTGAAATGCACATTTATCCATTAAGATAATGCCACACATAAATTGATAATTTTTTCTTATTTTTCATCCACAGATTTTCCCAAAAATCATTTTTCACGATATTAAAAAAATCACTTTTTCACAAAATCATTTTTCAAAAATAAGTCATATACCCTCTCAATTAGTTTTTCCTTTTTGTTTCAATAAATACGAAAATATTCTTCTCAAATGGTTCTCAATCAACCAGTCTCATTTGCTCAAAACATATCATGTTAAGTATTACTCTTTCCGTCCCATAAAGATAATCTGATAGATAATTTTACGTGGATTAAGATTAATAGATAATATGATTAGAACATTTAATTTTAGCTTATTTTTCTATATATACCCTTGTGTCATTAAGTGTTTGAAATATTTTCAATGCATATATGTAATTGAATAATAATAATTAATTAGGAGCACTTATGAAAATAAAATATTAAATATATATTTAATATGATAAGTTGACTATCTTTTTGATGCGGACAAAAATAAAATAGTTAACTATCTTTTTTATGACAGGGGCATCACAAATTGTTGAGTGACTATTTGTTATAACAATAAATAAATTGTGGACGATAAGTACAAATTTTGCAACATTTATGCCGGCCTAGAAACTAGCAGCGAACACGGTTTTCATCTCCTCTTCAGAACGCAAATCGAGTGTCGTTTCCATTTCTCTCCTCCTGTGACTGTAACTCTGTAAGCAAAGTCGCCCAATCTCTCTACCAAGGAATTGTTACTTTTTATGGTTTCTTTCTGTAATTTTTTTCTTTGAATGAGCATTTTTATACTGTTTTGAGTATGTGTATGGAATATGGATGGTTGTTTGGTAAAGTAACTTTGTGGGTGCTCATATTTGTTTTTCTGGTTTTCTTACCTTTCCTGTTGTTGAATAGTAATCAGAAGAATTTATTTTCTGTAGTTTTATTTTTGAATGGATTTAGTTTACTCGTGATGAAAAGTGTTGTAGCATTCAACTTGTTATTGATGAATGGTATTTAGTTTTCTGTAGTCCTACCCTTATCTTGGTTCACCACATGTAGATCCTACACATTTGTCATTCCTGGCTAACCTGTCTACTTCTCAAGAACCAAGTTCTTATTATCAAGCAAAAGTGCAGAGTGGGTGGCAGCCGTGAAAAAGGAATTAGATGCGTTAGAGGCCAATAAAACTTGGAAGCTGACCACCTCACCACCGGGAAAGATGGCTATAGGGTCTAAATAGGTATATAAGGTTAGTTTAAACCTAGGTGGCAGTGTTGAAAGGCTGAAGGTCAGATTAGGTGGCAGTGTTGAAAGGCTGAAGGTCAGATTAGGTGCCAAAGGTTATCATTAAATGCAAGGCATGGATTTTTTTAATGGCTTTTCTCCTGTAGCTAAAACTGTTACTTGTTAGCATTGGCCTCTGCAAAATCTTGGTCGATACACCAACTCAATATCAATAATGCATTCTTACGTGGTTATTTAGACGACGAGGAAGTTTACATGTTTCCATCTGAAGGACAAGTATGGAAATTAAAGAGGAGCTTGTGTGGTTTAAAACAAGCATCTGGACAATGGAATCGTGAATTATGTCTGAAATTGAAACAATATGGTTTCACATAATCTGCTAATGATCACTGTCTGTTCCTTAAAACACACCCCACGGTCCTTTATTTCTTCTTGTATATGTTGATGATGTGTTAGTTATGGGAGCTTGTTAAATCTTTCCTACATAATCAGTTTACTATTAAGGATTTGGGAGAAGCAGAATACTTTCTGGGTTTAGAAATTGCAAGGGATTCTACTGGTTAGTATCTTAATCAGAGAAAGTACATCTTGGATATTCTCCAAGATACAGGTTTAACCAGTGGCGGATCTGTGCTGGCCCAAATTTTTTTTTTTAAAATTTATATAGAAAAAAAATTAAAAAAATTCATAAATATATAATTTTTTGTGTTACAGCCTGTGTAAATTAAATTCCTAGATCCGCCACTGGGTTTAACAAGGGCCAAACATGCCTCTTCTTCTACTTGTATCACCTCTTCCTGTTTTTGACAAATTTGATGCTAGCCCTTTGATATGTATTTCTGACTCCAGTGATATTTAAAATCATGTTAGAAGTTATGAAGTTTTGTCTTTTCTCAGAAAGTTTCTTTACCATAAAGTCCAATTGGACTTTCCACGCCCCCCCCCCTTTAAGAATTAGTTTAGCCGAAGAGAAAACATTATAGTTGAACCGTCCTTGCATAGCATTTGATTGTAACTTGGCTCATAAGACATAGGAAACATTTAACACTACTGTCATTTTGCATCTGAAGAAGGAAGTCGTCTTATTATTTGCTAGGTGCATATTATCACTCTATCTGTATGTCTCATGGTGCTGAAAAGAGTTATCTATGATGAATCGTATGCTAACCTTGAGTAAGTTTTCCTTAGCATTGGGTATCATAATTCATTTCTTAGAGAATAGTTCTGTCCAAGCATTCATCAATATAAATTTGTGAAGAATTCGGTTTCTAAAACTTTTACTATTAGTAATAAACTGTCAATCAAATTAGAGGAATGTAACTACATAATGTTAAAAATTAGAAATCCTGAATTTATAATGATTTCCGTGAACCGTTCTTACATTTTATACAACCCATAACTATTACACTCTTATGCACCAATTCTTTTTGTCTATTTACAGTTTAAACAAATTATCTATCCAGTATATATCCCATATCTTGTCTCTATCATTGGTCACTTAAAATTCGTTACCAACAGCTAAGCACATATACAGCTATTCAGTTTTCACCATATGAATGGCCCATTACATGTACAGTTTCTCGAAAAAAACACCGGATCTACACAATTACAAACACTATTTCCACAGAGCTCGACGATTTGACCTCAATGCTTGTTATGTAATTTTGCCTAACCTCTCTCTCACTCTCTCTGTGGCAGGGTAGTGTAACATGGCTGACAATTGTTGGAATTCAGGAAATTCTCATGTTGTGCTCAATGAAAGAATTCTCTCTTCTATGTCTAGGAGATCTGTTGCTGCTCATCCATGGCATGATCTGGAAATTGGTAGAGTTTCTAGATCATCCTTTTACGTATTATTATGAGTTAACTATTTTTTCAAGTTTATACTTGTTCACCCTGATTCTTTGAAACTATGTTTGGTTTCTTGTGTTGTAGCTTTTTTCCTCCCTAATCATCGTGCTTATGATATTATTTTCTGTTTTACTACTAACTTTGATATACGTGCAGGGCCAGGAGCACCAGCCATTTTCAATTGTGTAAGTGGTTCTTTTGCTTAGATACAAGCTAGAAATTTATTATGAAAACCATTTTTTTCGATCCAATGCAAATTGCTATTTCATGATACACGACGCTCTTCCGATCTCACATGTTATGCTTTGGTTGTCATGTCTCAAGTGTACGATAGCAGAGGACTACTCATATGTGTTACTTATTTACTTCCAAGTCAGCGTTTGATGGGAAATTACTCAAATCTTAGATGTAGAATAATCAGCGTTCCCTTGTATCCTGTCACCTTACTATGTGTCTCACCTGATGATTGACAATTTTCTCTATTGACATTACTGATTCTGTGTTACATGGCAGGTGATTGAAATTGGAAAAGGCAGCAAAGTTAAATATGAGCTTGACAAAGCTAGTGGCCTTATTAAGGTGAGCAATTGTTTCATCTATGTGTCGTGATATGAAATTTCACAATGATCAAGAAATTACTCTATCTTTTAAATGTCTTCTTACCCAGTTTTATCAAATCGGGCAGGAAATAATTTTTTTGTTTGTTCAACCAGTTATGAAAAGACTAAACTACCCGATACATTTCAAGATACGGTTCTATGTTTTTTCCTGATATGCATATTGCTTTATTGAAGTTGTTTGTGTTTTCTCATGGTTCAAAGATCTTCATTTTCATCCCTACTGACATTTTCTTTTGGAAAGAATGTTTATACTTTAATGCATGTACATAGTGGTATCTATTTCTTCTCTACAATTTAATGCCTGCTGTTCTTCACCATCCATCTTTTCATGATAGTTGTAAGAATTTTCTTAAGCTCTTATTTACTGACAAGGTTCCTTCTTGCAAAATATCCTACTTTAGAATTTACCATATGGGCAAGTTTCTCCCTGCCTCTTGTACTTCAGTCATCCATTTCCTGGCATTGCAGTTTGGACTATTTGTACCTAAATCCACGCTGTCCTTATGTGGGGTTTCAAACTTGTCGCTTGCATTACATGATTGTCATCGTAAAGAAAATATCTTGGCCTTTCTTGAGCGAATTCACATGCTATCTCTTATTATTACTACTCTTACTATTTATTTATTTATTTATTTTTGGTAAAGGTTGATAGAGTTCTCTACTCATCCGTTGTCTATCCACATAACTATGGTTTCATACCGCGCACCATCTGTGAAGATGGCGATCCCATGGATGTTCTGGTCCTGATGCAGGTTTCTTCCATATTAACTAAATCAGCTTTTTTTTATGCTACTCCTTTAACTTATGTTCTCACAAACTAATAATAAGCAATCTCAACGGATTCCTTCTTGAACAGGAACCTGTACTACCTGGTACTTACCTTCGTGCACGAGCAATTGGATTGATGCCCATGATAGATCAGGTAAGTGTCTTTCTTTGCGCACTTCATTTACTGACATGAACTTTTGGATTGGACTAATTAAGCATAGCTGAGAGTTCTTAATGTTTCTTTGTGAAGTGTGCTAGTGCAGTGTCAAGTTTTTCACTAGATGAAGTCAAGTTGGGTGTGGAGGCTAAACCCATTTTGAGTCTGTAAGACCTTCACAGACTGCAAGTCTGAACTGATCAATATCGGGTTGGGTGCCTATTTGGGTTGGACCACCAGCCAAACTTTATGCTGGTCAAAGTTGTTTTGCATTGGCCCAGAACCTGAACTAACCCAACCCTTTTCTGAAATACTTAAGGGATATGTAGCAGGCATTTATTAAATGTTTCTAGCATTTTGAAATCTTTAGTAGTCTAGGAATTGCTTAAATGGTCCTTCCATGTAAATTCACAACTGCTACCATTAGGTTGTAAGTAATTTTTTAAATAAATTGTGCTACAGGGTGAAAAGGATGACAAAATAATTGCAGTGTGTGCTGATGACCCTGAATTTCGCCATTATACGGACATAAAGGAACTTCCACCACATCGCCTTGCTGAAATTCGCCGCTTTTTTGAGGACTGTATCCAACAAAATACATTAGAGCTCATTGCTTCCATGCATACGTCCATTTTATTTTGAATGTTGTCCATTGATTCAAAAGGGAGACGTACACCAATTATCATCAGGTCCAAATTACACGACTTTGCAATGGTAAGAGTTAATGCTTATCATTGCACTGGAAGTTAAGTGATTCAACTAATCATACTTGGAACTCCTATCTATAGCTGGGGAAAATACTCAGATAGCTACGACTGTGAACATATTTTATTTTATTGTTCTATATCCTTATACTTTTTCCAAATAGACAAAAAGAATGAGAATAAGGCAGTTGCTGTAGAAGACTTTCTGCCTGCTGAAGCAGCAAAGGATTCTATCAAGTACTCCATGTTAGTCGCCCGAAACCCTAGTAGATATATTGAGAATCAAATTCTTATGCTTTTCTTTATTCACATGAATATGTTAAATTTGTATCTGACTTTCAATCAATACTATGACCATGTTTTCATTTGCTTACATATATCGTGGCAGGAATCTATATGCCTCGTACATTGTTGAAAGCTTGAGGCAGTGATTTGCTCATAACCTTTTTGAGCACATTCATTGTGTTAACAAGATTTGGCAAAAGAAGCTTCTTGATGAACGTTTACAGTATTAACTGTCTGACCTCATGAAAATTACATGTAGTCCGTTTGTCATTCGGTCTTTGGGTACTAATGTAACCCCCTGATACTCGTGTTCAAGTCTGTGTTTCCACTAAATAAGATACGTTATGTCTCGATCTTGTTCCTATGGACATGGTTTTGTAATGTCGTTTGTTGTGAAAAGGTGTTGCTTTATGTTGGGAAATAGCTACGCTATGCTCACTGAATTTCACATCAAAGAGACTAGTAATGTAGCTCCGTTCTTTACTTGTTTTGGTTGATTTTGATTTTTGAGAGATCGAAGCTGTTTGTTGTACGCCGCCGATCTCTACATGGCCAGAATGATGATTGTTCATTTGTTGTCGAGGAAAATGAATCGTGTTCTAGTATCCTCACAGGAAAAAAAACATACATGTTCTGTCCCATAAAGGTAGACTTGTATACTATTTTTGTCTATTCTACAAAAGTATATCACTTGCCATTTAAATTGTAATTGAAATATTACTTTTAATGTATGTATGCTCATTTAAGGAACATTGTTATGAAGAATTAAGAATATAATAACACTATTAAAGTGAAATAAAATCAGTAAATCAAAGGGTATATTAGAAAAATGACTCGATAATCGATCTTTTTTAACAATATTAATTAATTAATTGAGTTTTTCTTTTTCTTTTCTTTGTTTTTTTTTCTTGGTTAAAAGCAAAAGACCGTGGTCTGATCCTTGTATTTGTCGTGCAATTTTGGTGTACATTAACCAGGTCCGGACATATAAGCTCGAAATCTGGTTTTGAAATTTACATATGGCATCCAATTGAAATACAACTTTTCAAATTACACAGGATTAAATTCACAGACCTTCCAAATTAGTTATTAAAAAAAAATGTTTTTTTGCTCCATTCATATTTGCCCGAAAATCTTCATTTCACCCGTGCGTATGATGTTCCATTAGAGGATCCGCATGAAACCACCGCCTCTGCCATAGGATCATAAAAGTATTACATTAAAAAAAATTTTACCTTAGCAAAATTAAGGAAAACTTAGCGCAAATAATAGATCTATGTAGAAAGAAAAATGCTATTCATCACCCGTGGTGATGATTATTATGTGGCAGTATGTTGTCATTAAATGATATAAGTATAATTAAATGATGAAACATCTGATTTGTTGAATTGAACTTATCATTTAACGTCACCTAATGAAGGTGATGATCATTATTGGTGATGAATAATAGTACTCTAAAAGAAATAATCTACTTAATTTCAGTAGCTTTAACAACCGAAAATATTCAAATCAAACTGTCATGCGTTAGTAGCTCTAACTATGACGAATCAACAAAACATGCCTTGTTACCGTGACGAATTTGTTTTAAAAAATTCAGTTTCCGTGTTGATTTTCATTGTGGGTTTTCGGTATACGATGTGAGAACGAAAATAACGGGTTTTAAGTGTTGTGAGATCATATGGCTCTGCTTGATGACAAAGAGTGAGGAGTCCACTGAAAGCTGAATGTGGCGTTTGAGAGGAGTGAAGATTTGAGCGTGTAGTGTGAGCTCAATGCGGCGGAATAGTTTTCCTTAATCTTTGAAAAGGGCTATAAAGTCTTTCACCGAACAGAGGAAGTATTTAAAAACAGTATGTTAAGATTCAAAAATATCATTGCCATTGTTTTTTTTCAATTTTTCTATAGAGCCAACTTAGATGTTTGGCTATCACTTTTCTTTACTTGTACAAATTACGGGGTCAATCACTTTTTCTTCAAATCAAGTGTTATCATATAAGCACACGAGCTCTGTAAACAAAACCCACGTTGACTCCATAAAAGATAGCCATTTTTTCCCTATAAAATTCAGTGCACTAATGCGAACAGATAAACTGATCTTTTGTTCCTTAGATGATGACAATCAAAATTGGATGTTACAATCACAAGAGCCTATTTAAGAACAAAAAAAATAGCAAATCAAAAGATTTTACAAACAGCCAAGTCACATAAGAATGGTATCACACACGAAATGAGTCATGAAACAAGAATTTTATTTCGCACACAAATGCTCCATATTAGTGTCGTGGGGAACTCGATCTAAAATCAGTTGGCAGCCAATGAGGAAGCATAACAATCTCAAACCTCCTTGGTAGCATTCTGCACAAACTCATACAGTCCGTACATCGCAAGTTAGAAATACATAAAACCAGTAATACCTTTAATCAGCAAACAAGATTTCATACTTTTGCAGAAAGAAAGAACATACATTAAACTTTTCTGCAGTATCACAGCAAAACAGTGAAGATAATGGTCCTTTCTTTTTTCTTTTTCTGGATAATAAACTTTGATTTCAATCCAAGTTGCTCCAAATGATTACAAAATTTCTGGATTTACCATTGTACTTTGTACGTACTTCTACCATTCATATATGCAATAATGGTAATTAACAAATACGCTACTTTTGATATGACATCCTGCAAATGACCTAAATATGAAAAGTACCCAGTTTTTAATTTTCATCCAGGAGCCAGGTTGAATAAATATGTCGAATAAATCCTAGAGCAAACCCAACTGCACCCATAACAACAAAAATTCTAATCCACAAATAGGATATAAATGCCTTGACTACAAAAGCTTTCCAGGAATACAACCATAAAATGGAGAAAGTATATCCCAGCGCAGCTCCCACAATAACTTGGCTGGCCGTATGAAGCTGCTGAGAAACCCGTAGCCATGACTGGAGAAAGGAAAAAGAAGTGAACAACCTTAAAAATGGAATATATAAGAGGATAATCAGTTCCTAGACCATGATTACTTTAGACGTTTCATTTGGAAATTATAAAAGGAACGGTTAGGGAACAATACCTTATACTATAATGAAAAACAGATAGTGAAGCTATATATGTTCTATAGAGCCAAAAAAAAAAAAATGGAAGCTATGTAAGTTCTTTAAGTTTCTATATAAGACTGAGTTCTTATTTTACTTTTCTGAAATATCAAGATTCCTTATTACTTTGATAAAAAGTAAATAAATAAATAAATAAAGATTCCTCGTTACTTGAGGAATTTTCTTCAACATATGCCAGTCCAAGGCTACAACGATTGGTAAAAGTTCGCTTCCTAGATATGGCCCTCAAATTCTTCTTTCCTTTAAGTTCCAAGAAGTCTGCTGCCTGTCATTTTCTTGGCATTAGTTGCAGGGTAAGAAACAGGATTTCACTTTCTACTTGGTCACAAGGCATCCAGTTGAAGCACCTTAGGAATTTATAGGAAATATTTAGTGTCCAAAAAATACACACTAACTAGGATAAAAAGAGAAGTCTTGGACAGAGAAAATATGAATATGGATAGGGTTGTCTAAGTTTGCCTCAGTGGGCGGCCTGCCCTGCCGTTTTAGGCAGCAACCTGTGCCAGAGTTGGCTTAACAGAAGCACAGTCCGCATACACTGGCCCCTGAATAAAGAAGCAACTAGTATAAGCCTAAAGCACCCTTCAATTTGTGCAAACAGGACAGCACAGATTGGTTTATGTCTCAAGGTAGCAAGGACTAAGGAGGGAAGGGTTTATCCCTATGAATTTTCTTGGAGGTATATTATTTGTCTAACGTTTCCTAGTCATCATTGAAAAACAGCTTGTTCTCTAGAGCTTAATGAAAAACTAAAAATTTATCAAATCAATATCAACCACACATTTTCAACCAAAATAATAATAATAATAATATTCACACTTCCCAATAATCTTTCTTTACGTTCCCACCACACATTCTCCTATCTCCTTTACATAAATCTCTAGAGAACAAGCTCTAAGACCTTACAAGTTACAATGATCTTTCAGCCAACTGCTCGAAGTTTAAGATATTATTCCAATCTACTTAAAACTACTGCCATCCACTTGCTTTTCAGTTTTAGCACATAAAGATACCATCTATAACCGAACCCGAATAAATACCATCTTCGATGCGTCCAGATGTATACAGAATTCAAAATGCAAGAATGTTCGATGCTTCCAGATGATGTTTGTTAATTCAACAAATATCACCATGGATATAGAAACATGATGAGTTGCCACTTCGAAGTGTCTCTCATTCTGAATTTCCATTGTGCTGTTAGTTGCTTGAATGTTAGACCATCCATCGTAAATAGGACAACAGCCATATGTGATATTCCACTAAATTCAACTTAAAGGCACTATACTTACGAAATAACATCCAAGCATAAACACAAGGCCGCAAAGAGTTGCAGTGAGTCCATTTATCCCATACCACTCTGCCACTGCAGTGAAGAACACAAGAATGAGGCAATTGCATACCAAGCATATAAGAACAAGCAATACATTTGACCCGTGAATAAAATAAAGGTTTGAGTAAAGCAACAGTCTGCAATTACTTAAGTTCAAAGCAACTGAGGACACATGTATCATTTACACAAATAGAAAGGGAAGAATCTTCAATGTACATGATTGACAATACATGGTCGCATCCATAAACAACCTGTGCTGTCCAATGTTGTATTTATATAACCCATATGAATAAAAGAAATCTAAGCAAATATGAAAATTCCAATGGCACGTACGAAACAGATATAAAGTTAAATTATTTGCCTGATGTATTCGATCATCTCTCCACATGCAGATTCTAATCAAAATAAAGAACGGATAGAAAAATTACTTGACAGATTCACAAATCCAACCGTGTAGAAGATAGATTGTGCATGTGAAGATGGCATTCCCGGGTCTGATCTTAAGGTAGAAACAGGTCTTTCTTGGTTAAGTATTTTCTTCAATGTAATTGAGATAATAGCATTGAGCACAGAACCCATGAGAGCCCATAGTGATTCAGCATCATGCCTCCACAAAACAATTGCACCAAAAAGCGTTGCAACAAGCCATTTACTCTGCATAAAGGGCAATACATCTGTGAAAAACTTGTGCGTTTTACAATATTGGAAGTAGAAGCATATAACACTCCAGAGGTGAAATAAACAATCTCTCACAAATTTGGCTATGGACTTCTCATTTAAGAAGTTGCAGTTAAAATTACCAGTCAGAGTAAAAGAATCCCCGAGCTGTAGAATAATTTACATGATAATATATATAAGATTCCTTCAATCATTATTTTTCTAGAACTAGTTAAGAGTTAATGTGATGCACAATATTTTTATAGTTTTTAATCAGAATCTTGTATAAATGTTATTGATTTCTCTACATATTGATAAAATCGTGAATTCTTTAACTGTGTAAATTATTTTTTTCTTTTTTTTCTTTTTTGAAATCGCTTAAATTAATTTTTTAGATAACAAAAATTTGAAAATTCCTCTAGAAATTTAAAAAATACACTATACCATAAAATAAAATACATAGTTAAGATAAGAAGTAATATAATTTAACTTCTACAAGCATTGAAATCTACAAAGTATTCAATTTGTTGCATTCATTAACAAATTCAATCTTACCAATGACTTGTAAACCAAATCATGTTATAATACGTAAAGTAAAAGTCTAAAAAACACCCAAGCACAGACACACATATGAGAAATCAATGTGTGTGTGTGTGTATGTAGTTTCCCTAATAATGCTTTTATAGAGGCTATAGTTCCTATGTGCTTTGATGTGAGAAGCCAAATAGTAGAGATGAGAGTTAATTAAGTCAAATAGAAATGCGCTTATAATTATTATGAATAATTTGAAGGATATATGACAGGTTAGATACTTGAAATTAGTCATGAGCCTTTGAAATAAATTATATTAAGCATAATAATAGTAATTAACGGCAAATTAGGCTTTAAATAGAAAAGTAAGGGTAAATTTGAAAACCAGACATTTTTCCTTACATCTAACCTTTATACACACACACACACACACACACGAGGAATAAGCACGTGGTTTGCACATTTTATATAAAAAATGAATCAAATGCAGATATATTTGAAGTAGTAATACATTAAGTATGCTCAATAAAAAATTGATCTGGGGTAACTTTGCGTTATTTTCTTTTAGATTCTACAATTTCTAAAGTAATCGACATAATATTTATGTATATATGTTTGAAACATTAATTTAGCCTATAACATGTGCAACATATATAATGAATTTACAAAATAATGTAACTTTCAGAAATTAGATAATCAACAATTTACAGCTAGATTAAAATAGTCTTCATAAAAAAAAATTAAATTCATAAAACAATTGGAAGTTTAAGAAGGAAAAAAGAAAAGGACTCGGAATATGAAAAAGTTAAATATTCATGAATTGATTAAAAATATTAATTAATAACAATAAATAAAAATAACAATGAAATGAATTACACGTTAAATAGGGCATAAGTGTAAAATTAACAAAGTAAGGGTGAAATGAGAAATCAAATGTTTTCCCCTTATTCTCCCTTTTAGATATAATAGATAGATTGATAAGAAATATTCCTTTTACTTTGCATCATAAACCATTTAGAAATACATTTATTGACTTCCTACTCTCCTATAGTGCCATAAAAAGGGGCTCCTCAGTCAGGCATTAATTTTGTAGTAACATGTGCCAGAGCACACCATCCTTTTGGTTTTCTCTTACTACAAGGCAAAAGTGTACCTGCAGCTGAACGCCCGTTCAGAAGCTATGGCTGATGTTCATATATCTAAATTTGCCATTGGCAAGTTGGGCAGTAACGATAAAACAGTTTCAAAGCAGAGAAAAATCGCAGTCTGTTTAGCAATATTTATAAGTTATAACTATTCCTCTTTTCTGCAAGAGAACTTAGAACATTATTTTTCAAGTAATCAGAAAACAAAATGTCAAAATTTTACGGACTCCTAAATAAAGAGCAATCAGACCATTGCCCAAACATTTCTGGAGAAAGATGAGGTGCTTGAAAATCCCTCCTAAGGTTAAAACACTATCTGGAGGGCGGCATCCAATGTAATATCCACTGCTGATTTGCTCCGACTCAAACAAATGACTATCGACGCCCCATTGTCCAGTTTGCTATGATGAATGTGAATCAATCTTCCCTGCTTTGTGTTGTGTACTGTCGCAAGGAAAGTGTGGTCATATAGTTGATTGGGCTTTGTTAGAGGTCCTGTTAACACATTTAAAGAATGGCTTAAGTTGATGTTCGAAAAGGTGGATAATAATGAGCGTGAGTTACTGGCCATGATTGTTTGGGCATTGTGGGATGACAGAAATGAAGTTGTGTGAAAAGTGAAGTCCTTTCTCACTCACAAAGTGGTTGAATATGCAGCCACTCAACTTCACAACTGGAAATTGGCCCGAAGATCATCCCCTGCAATAGATGGTTCCAGGTTCTAATCTGGATAGCAGCCTGTTAAAGTGGCATAAACCAGATCCCAGCACTCTTAAAATCAATTTTGATGCTGCCATATTCAAGGAATCCAACAAGGTTGGAGCAGGTATGTTTCTTAGGGATGATACCAGAGTTTTACGAGCTGCTAAATAAGTGGTACTTGAAGGAATCTACGAACAAAAGTAGCCTATGCAGTGGGAGTCACAGAAGCCCTCAGTTGGATAAAACAGAAGCAAATACGAAATATTACCGTTGAAATGGATGCTTTGATTGTGTTCCAACTTCCAAGAGCTGCGAGGTTCAAAGGCAGACAACTCTTATTTTGGTTTCATCAGAGACGATTGTCATGTCTTAGCCTTAGATATTGAAGGTCTAAATTCTTCAATTGTTCGGAGATTTGCGATCCAAGTTGCTCATCGACTTGCTAGAGCGACTGGTTCTATGACAGACTCCATCGAATGGGAGAGCTATCCGCCTAATATTATCTCTTATGTACTTTCAGTCGATGACTTTAATGAATAATATTTCTTCCTCTCAATGAAGAAAAAAGAAAAAGAAGAAGAAATCTGAGTTGATCTATTTCCCTACCCGTTAGTTTCACTTTAACAAACTTCATCTGATCCTTGACATTCCATTCTTACTAAACAAGCCTGATCAATTCTCGGCCATAGGCGTGCCCTGGTTAGCCTCTTTGATGTTCGAACCAGTTTGTTCCATTAGTTTCGACCTCTTCAATAATTGGGAAAATCCTCGTCCATTGGACAACCCTCTTCAACCTCATTCTGGGTTGAAGTGTGACCTTAAGGATTTGTAGCAATTCATCATGAAACTAATAGAGCTCTCATACCGGCACAAGATAGAACTCCATACATTTTAACAATTAAAAACGCCTTACTAATCAGATACATATCTTCAGGTTGAGAAAATAGTCAATCAATCTTTCAATCTTGATCATGCCATTTGCTACTTGAGCCAAAACTCGTTAATATATGGCACAACCAATTTGTCCCCATCCATCAAGTGACGTCGTGCTAGGTGATGAATTCTGAGTATTGTCGCATCCAACCAACAGGAGATGAAAACGGTCTTGTGGTGGCCACTTATTGTTACCACTTCAATAGGTCACGAAGTCCATCTTAGGGACGACCACTCACAGTCGCCACGCGCCATTTCTATGGTAAGTCTTATTGCATTACGCCAATTTGCCATGTTGTAGGTCTTAGGAATGACTACTTATCACAACATTAAGGGCCGGACCTTATATGAGGCCCAAGAGGCCTCCACCTCAAGGCCCAAAATTTTGGAGATTTTTGGGGGGACCAAATTGTCAATAGATATATATATATATGAGTCCAAGTAAAATTTACCATTGAGTTGCGTTGTAGCATTTTTGGTTTGGGATTCTTACCATTTCATTCGCATATGGGGTTCAATTCTCTCCCTTCTCAGATCTATAGCTTTTTTTCCTTTTCTTATAATTTTTTTTCTTATGGTTAATGGTTATTTAGCAATTAAGGACATTATTAATTAAAAATTATCCACCAATACCAAACAACACAGACCATTATGTAAATGCTAATGCCTAATTGAATAAAAATGTAAAATCTCAATTACTAATTAGAATTTGGGAGCTACAAAAGGAAGATGAATGATCACTTGAAGAACAAATTCTACCAATACACCCTAGCGGCTAAGCCTGATTTTAATGAACGAAACGATAAAACATGAAATGATAGTATGGTACATATTGGTGTGCTTTGCGTACCATTAATCCCATTACCACTAAAATTTTTGAAGAAGATTGGATCGTGAAGAACCAAAAATTTGACTTCGTTAAACAACTATCTTGAATGTACACTATGGTTTGGGGGACTATTTTTAATATCTCGACTCAGGACCCCGAGATGTCAGTACAGCACTGACAACATTGCCAATTTTTCATGATGTTAGTCTTAAGCATAAAAACTTCTTTAGAGCACCAATCTCACATTGATCAACCATCAAAGAGAGATGGGCTCCTAGTCATATTCCTCCAAGGAGATCGAAGCTTACCCCTACCCAACTAAAGATAGAATCTAACTTAAGAACTCCATTCCTGAATAAAACTCCTAAACCAGTTACCCAACACATCCGAGATTACTTTTCTTACTTAAGAAACTCGTATTGCTCAATATAAATAGCCCCATATTCATACTGTTGGGATGATTTTTCATAAATAGTTTTTAAACCTTCAGTTTGTAATTTTTTCTTGGATTTCTTGTCTGCACACCTATGGTACAACAAGGGTTCACTTTGATATTTATTTTTATTTCTTTTGCAGGTCACAGGGTGTTCCAGTCATGATTTAGTAGAGATACCTTTGCCCAACCACTGTTTTAGCCCAACTACACATTTTTTGTAGCATAACCTAGCATCATCAACTGCTTGTGTTTCTTCCCTTTTGTCAAATATGGCAACAAAACAGAATATAGAACAGCAATCACGTTTATTTCTGCCATCATAGATTATAAAGTTAATCATGTTGAATCTTTCTACATATAGTTTCTGGTACTGACATAAAATTAGAAAGGAATATGTATTACACCAGACTTTTCTGTTTTTTTTCTTTTCCCTTTTTTTTTCTTTTTGAAATAAATGCATCACATTTTACTTATGTTAAAGTTCCTTAATCTTTATATATTCTCAAGTTTAAATTCTTGACCTTTATTTTGCATTCTTTTCAGCAACCTTTCATTATTTATACCCCTTTTCTCAATATGATTGTTTTCTTTTAAAATTTTACAATACGAAGAAAAGTAAGTAATCATACTTTGCTAAGTTTCTATCTTTTATATTCAAGTAAAATACTTAAGCACTCTCTTTAGGGATTTTTTTGGATTGTAAATTATCAGAGTACAATGTGCTAATAGAAGCTTAGGATAAAAAGTTTCTTGAACATAAATATAGAATTTAATAAAGATAAATACATGAAACACATACAATTATAACATGTAGTTAAGTGTATGCCAATATAGCCACCTAATTAGTAATTAAAATAAATCTTAGTAGCTATTGAAATGACTATCAACTCCTTTTTCTTCTTCCTAGTTTGGTGAATAAAGTTTCTATCACCATTAAATTAAATTTTCTAACGTCAACTGTAACCATATCTCTATCCCTCAGAAAGATCAACTGGAAGCAAGGGAAAAAGCCTCCCCCCATCCCCGGCCAGGCTGCCAAAATAAAATAAAATCACAACCCCTCAGGCCTCAGGAATATACCAGGAGCAAATCAAATGCCAGCATGTCTTTTTCGCAATTTTGCAATTTAAGTTGTAAAACGAGTTCCTTTTTTTTAAGTTGTAAAATGAGTTCTATTGCATATAAGCACACAAGTCAAATACAGATACAATTTCATGAACTACCAAATAGTAGATATTAATTCATCAGATAGTGGATGTATTAAATTTTCCATTGCGAACAGACATTTTACCGACCAAACTATTGAGAGTAGATTCCAATCCAACAGCTCCAGAGTTAGAGGATCTTTCAATGAAGGTTTCCTGTTCCAAAGCTTGAACTCCATTCTCGCCTGTACTCCCGTAGGTTCTAATCGAATCTATCATGCCTTGGTTTCGGGTTCTGCTAAACAAGAAACAGGAATTCCGGCAAATGAAATTCCGTTGAAAGCCCAATTTCTTTACAAAAAATTTGCAGATTGAAAGGTAATATCAACGGGTATGATAAAAGAGGCCAAAACCACAGACATTGTTTTGACAAGGGAAGTGAGTTAAAAGGGCAGTCCAGAAAAAACTTCATTTAAATAGGGATTAATTAGGTAATTGAGGTAGTTTGGGGTGATTTTCTAAAAAGAGTTCACATCTCCCTCAATCACATACAGTCACGTGACAATCGTTTCTCTGTAAAGGGAGATGTAAGCTCTCCATAGTCAGACTCGTAATTTGGGGGCTCATTGTAAAAATCAGGAAATGGTTGTTCCTTTTTTAAAAATCAAGTGCCCCCACCCCACCCCACCCCACCCCCCACCTCGTGGTATGTTAATCAGCCAATTTGGCCGTTAATCGGCCGTGGCCTCCCACCAGTCAACTCTCTCCATCAAGGTGACCCCAATCCTAGCCTTCTCAGCCGCCGCTGACAGCCTTGGAACGGCCAGAAACCAGTAATCTCGGCTCCGTCACGGTCACGAAATCGGGGATTTTGGCATAGAACTGGCTATCTACGAACCAAGCAGGACGACATTGTGGTGTTCCATGGCGGAGGCGGCCGATCTACGAACAAAACGCCTGGGAAAGGATGGCAGGGGCCATTGGGGTCGCGGTGGTGGTCGTGATTGGATGGGTGCGAGGTGGTCGCGATGGTGGTCGCGTTTGGGTCGAGGTGGGAGGTCGGTAGTAACTCGGTTGTGTTGTTGTGAGTCGGTTGTTCTGCCAAGTTGTGTGGTTGTGACTCGGTGTTTTGGTGAATTATTTTTGTTGTGACTCTATGTTTTGGTGAGTTGTTGTTATTGTGACTCAATATTTTGGAGTTGTGTTTGATTTAACTTAGTATTTTAGTGAGTTGTTTTGGTTGTGACTCGGTGTTTTATCGAGTTGTTTTTGTTGTGATTTGGTGTTTTAGAGCTGTGTTTGATTTTGACTCAGTGTTTTAGCGAGTTGTTTTTATTGTGACTCGGTGTTTTGGAGTCATATTTGATTTGTTTTGGCGAGTTATTTTTGTTGTGACTCTGTATTTGGCGAGTTGTTTTTATTGTAATTCAGTGTTTTAGAGTTGTATTTGGTTTGAATTAGTGTTTTGGCATGTTGTTTTTGTTGTAACTCGGTGTTTTAGTGAGTTTTTTTGATGTGACTCGCTATTTTAGCGAATTGTTACTGTTAGTTGCAATATTGTGATATCACAATGTAAAAACACCTAAAACACCTGATTTTTAATAAAAAAACCTTAATGTACCTTAATTTTAAAAACTACGTAAAACATATTTGTAATTATTAAGTTATCCCTTTAAATAACTATGATGATTTTTGTATAATTAGACCCGGAAATGACAAAGTGTCCTACGTCATGCATCAACGCTAATGTGTCGCGTAAGGACGCTTGCCATGTCAAAGAAATAAATGATGTGCATGTCTTTAACGTTGTTTCTTCGACGAGACGCGCATCTGTAACATCCCGCAAAAATTTAACAAGGAATTAAATAAAATAATAATATTTTGATAATGATAATGATGAGGAATTACTTGAATTTTCAAGGTTATACGATTAGATTATGATTCAATTAAACACCGATAAGTAGAATGTGACAATATAATCGTATTGAATTGATACTTGATTTGTCAAGAGTTATAGATATGAGAATTAATCAATAGTGAAATTACAAGATTGTCAAGAATGAAAATATAGCAATTTGATAGTATTTGAATTGTTTCAAGATTTGTTACGCAAAGGAATTTCAAGAATTAAAACATGATTATTGACAACATGATCGACAATTTGACAATGAATTGGAATTAGAAGATGGTTATTAACAATGTATTGATAATAATTGAATAACCATATGAGTTTGCTATTAATAATGTAAACGTTATTTTGATAATGATCGAATAATCATTTGAGATGTCATAAGAGTTCAAAAAATTGTTATTCAAGTGAGCCTAGAGGCAAGAATGTGGTTATTAGTTAGCATTACTTGAAGTTAATCACCTAATTATAAAATCACGTTAATTGAAAGGACTCAAGTAACATGGATCAAAATATTATGACTTAATTATAAGACAACACAAAGTATAAGGACTGCTCAAGCAACAAATGAGTGAACCTCATTTCGCCACATCACACATGGTGCCACATCGCGCCAAATGTCATGTTCTTATTAGCGGAATTCAAAAGTTAATTTAAAAACAATTAACATCTAACAACTATATAAAGAGCTAAAGGAAGGGACATTCGCCCAAGCTTTCTCCAACATTATTCCTTCTATTCTAAAAATATCTAAATTCGTCCAAAATTATTGAGGGCAGGAAAACAACCCTTAAAACCTATCAAACACTTGGTTTAGCATTTAGAAATGACCCTCTGTCATAGACATGTAAGGAATACCACTTGAAATATCACTTTGATCAAGAAAAATGAAGGTTTTAAGGGCATTTGTCAACAACTCAAAGAATCTTTAGAAAAATCAAGTTAAAGAGGTGAGTAACTAATACTTTGATTCCCTTTTTACATTTTTGAAGCTTTGATAAGAAAAGCATGGTTTTGATTGAGGTTTTCATGGGATGAACATGGATTTTTATACATTGAAAGAAAGATTGATTTATTACATTTGAATCACTAGTTACTCTACCCTTTTTGTTTTTGCTTTACTTTACTTTGTTGCCATACTGGAATCATCTAATGATACCGAGATGTGCGACAATTAGTATGGTATTTGCTTTGCTATTTGTTTGGAATTCCGGTAGGGGTCAACCGGGATTTGAATGTAGATCCACTTAAATGTACATAGCCATGATTGAATTGATATGAATCTTGTGCGCACCACAGGTAGTAGTTTTACTAGTGATAGGGTCTTTTGTGTATTTGAAAGCTTTGTGCATTTAATGGTTTTCTTGAAAATAAATCTTTCAAATAAAAGGTGAATCAAAAGGTTTTGTTACTCACTACGTACTTTGTACTCACTCCTCTTTTGTACAATTTTTTTAGATAATTGAAGATATGATATTTGAAAGCAAGGCAAGCCATGAGTTGGAGCATACTCGCGAACGGGAGTAGAAATTTTGTATGCAATGGAAACTTATATTTGAAGCTACTATGAATAAAATTGTGAGTTTCATATCTTTTTGTATTAATAAGCATGCCCACCTCTCTATAATATATATATATATATATACACGTATATTACGCCTTATAATATATATGATGGAATAAATGTATAGTCTTTGATAATCAATAGAATATACCTATTAATATAACTTGTGTGTTCTTTACATTTTATTACAAACCCGGTTATAATGATTCTCTAAAATTTTACAACTTGCCAGTTTGAGTAACAAGTTTTATAGAGTATTAAACTCTACAAGACAAAAATACACTTTGTTTGTTTTGTATGTCCCGTCCCCACTATTTGTATGAAAGATTCAGCTAAAGATTTCGTTAATTAATATAAAATATTCTTGAAAAATTGTAAATTAGCGGGGGCGTGATAGCGTCTTTATGAGAACATCAACGTGTCAGAGCGTGGCGTAGACGTCTCACGCGTTAACATGACTAACTAGACATAATTACAACTATTTTTTGTGGCACTGCATTTATGTCATTTTATTTAAGGGCGTTATATCCACACCGCAAAAAATGTTTGAGGCGTCACAATTTTAGATAAGGGTGATTATATTAACATTACAAAATATCATTACCGCATCAAACATTTTTCATTTACAAAAATATCCTTAACTAAAAAGCGTTAATTTCACAAAGGTCCTCAACTTTTGAGTTAAGAATCAGTTGGGTCTCCAACCTTTTTTTGCTCTCTTAGGTCCCCCAACCTTTCATAAATACGCACGATAGGTCATTTTTGTAACTATTCCTTTAATTTTTTAACAAAATGACTATTATACCCCTTAACTTTTTAATTTTTAAAAAATAAAAAGATAAAAAAGAAAAAACCCAACCCACCCAAGATTGGCCAAAAATGGGGAGGGGGAGGGGAATCCCCCCCCCCCAAATTTGCTGCCGGAGATAGCACCTTTTCCGGCAGCAAATTGTAGGGGCGGGGAGATTTACCCTCCCATTTTTGCTGCCGGAAATGCTATCATTTCTGGCAGCACAAAGGAGGGAGGAGACTCCCCCCTTTATGCTGTCAGAAATTGCAGCACTTTGGTTGCCATGGCAACCAAAGTGGCTTCCAGAAGTGACAACCAAAATGGGGGGGACTTGCAACTAGACGGCAGCAAATGGAGGATTCACCCAACATTTTTGGCCGCCGAAAATGACAGCGTTAGCCACCGGAATGCTACTGTTTCCAGCGGCCAATCTTGGTAGGGGTGGGTGGGGTGGGGTTTTTTCTTTTTATTTTTTTATTATTTTTAAACTTTTTCTTAAAAATTAAAAGGTTAAGGGGTATAACGGTTATTTTATTAACAAAATTAAAGGAATAGTGACAAAAAGGACCCAATGTGTGAATTTATAAAAGGTTAGGGAGCCAGGAGAGCTAAAAAAAGTTGGAGACCCAATCGATTTTTAACTCAAAGGTTAGGGACCTTTTGTGAAATTAACCCTAACTAAAAGTATATGGATGACCATATTTAGTTTTTTAACTTAATTCTTATTTTATTTTTCCTTCCACACTCATAATTAACTTAAATTAAATTTCCTTTTTTAAATCATTGGTTAAAATCAATTTTTTAAATAATATTTTACTGCCATTTTAATTTGCAAAGGTGAGTTGACAATTTTAGATTTTGAAATTTTGGTTTCTTCACGATTTAATTTCGATAACAAAATTTCAGTTTAATATATTGGCTTTTTTAGTTAAAAATTACATATTAATAATACAATAATTATGAATCCTTAATTTTTGTCGTTTAATTTTTTTTCTTTTAACTTATATATATACATATCAATAAACATCGTAATTTGGTAATATCACATTTTAATATTTTATGCTACTAATCTTATATTATTTTGTAAATCATCTATATTCAATTTCAATTTTGTAGGACCAAATTGACAGAAATTAAATGTTGTCAAAATTATTAATATTTAATTGATTTTTTTAAAATTATTTATATAATTTTTTTATAAGAAGGAATGTTTATAATTCAGTTCCAATTTTTGAAAAATCAAAATAAATCTACATTTAACCAATTAAATTAAACTAAATTTAGTAGTTATAATTATTTAGAATTCTAACAAGTTAAGTGTGAGAGATAGTTTCTAAAGTTCATAGACGAGACATATATGTTCATCATTTGCTCTCATAAGTTAGCTCGTATTAAAGTATAGTTCGAGACCTTATGTTTAAGATCCAATTTATATATTTTTTGAGTTATCAACAATGTAAATTCTATCAAAAGTGGGGGAAAAAGTCTTGGTACTATATATTAAAAAATGGCAAAATATATTGATATAACAACTTTTTATAAATGCACCACATTTTAATTATATAGATAGTCCCTGAACATTATTTACTTTTGTATTTATATCCTCATCATATTTGTTATATTCTTCTTTTATGATCTTTTGCCGATCTAGTACTTCTTTCTATAAAAAAATGATTTTTGTCCAAATTTTCCTGTTATCGTACTTTCAAATTGTCAATCAAACTAAATAACTGTATTTAAATATTTCTCATAATTTACTGATTCAATATATTTGAGTCGATTTCTTAACTAATTTTTTTTGCACATAAAGCTTTATCAAATACCAAATATGCTAGTTTTGAGAATAATTAGTAAAAGTTAAAGTTATGCAATGCAATTAAAAAGTGGTGCAGTTATAAAAGTGTGGTTTTTAAGGTAGAATGATGCTATTTATCTAGATTGGAGGTCAATCTCCAGTCTAGTTGTCATTTCTTTATTGGCTGTTAAATAAATCAATACTCCCATGTATTTATGATTCTCTACCTCATCTCCCATTATAGTTACCAACTAGACTGGAGATGACCAGTCTCTAATCTAGATAAATAATATTACTCTTAATATAACACCCTTAAGAAATATGATTTTTAGTCTACTTTTGTATATATTAAAACTAATTAATTTATGGATATATATATATGTAAATTGACAGTGGTTTATTAACTGTAAAAGAATGTGCTTTAATCGTGGTAACTTTATATTTGTGGTGTAAAAATTAAAAAGGGTAGTGGTAAATATAATTGCCCTTTAGATAATCATTTTATTTACATATATAAATAGACATAAATAGAATGAAAATAATGACATTTTTTATTACTTTCCTTCTCTCTATGTTTTAGCGCACACCATGCTTTTTCTTTGAAAAGAACTTCAAAGAAACTACACAGAGGCTATATTCATCTTTTCTAGGTAAGTTGGTTGTTTATCGTATTTTGATGAAATTCTTGATGGGTTTTACTTCATTCATGGGATGGATCTATATGTCTAGAGTGTATGCTTTGATCTCAAAGAAGGTGGCCATATTCAATAAATTGAACTATTAAAGTGTAACACCCCAAGTCTAGCAATACTCAACTTAGAAATGTTAACCCTTAGTTAACTTTAAAAATGCGAAATAATAGATCTTTTTCGTTCGTTCGGAAAATTTTATAAAAATTTCAACAGAATCTCCCCTATAAATGAGATAGCCCACCTATAGGAGAAACTCAAATAACAATATAAATTTAACAAACAATGACCAACAACTATCAAATCCTCCGTTAACCCATTCCCAACTCTTTCACAATTAAACATAAAGGAAATTCAAAGTTTGTATTGTTAGAAGACTAGTAAATTCAAGTTCAAAATGATTAATAAGTAACCTCTCAAAAACACGTGGAGTATATCTAACGCCACTAAAAGTGGGATAACTGATAAGAGAACAAAATAATTCAGTTCAGAGTTTAAAACAAGTCTTTCTATAACTAGACAAGCTAGAAAGAGTATTATCTTGTGAATGAGTCTACTACCAAGTGAACCTTCCGTGCTATCTAACTCTCATTACCTATAAGGTAGGGAAAATAGGGGGTGAGCTAACACACAGTAAATAAACTCCAAGCACATGAGATATGCTCATGATATGCAGTGCATTAACTTTCAAAAAGTACGTATCCCGTTGTACTTAAACATTTAAGAATCGTTGTCTTTCTCGGAAAACTTTCAATGTCCATTCTAGAAAAGCTTTATCTGGCACCATTCTTATAATGTCATACCACACTAGTTGTCACTTTTCTCATTTAAAAAAAAGCTCTATCTGGCACCATTACTTAAAATGCCATACAACACCTGTTGTCACTTTTCATAACATATTTATAATGGAATTTGTTTTGTGTTGTTGCAATTTATGATTACCAGTTAGTATGCACAAATTGGTTTGTTGATTCAATAACTGCTTTGTTTATGCTACCCCATGATGTAATAGTTACAGAAATGAAGCAGTTTCAAATATGTATACATTGATTCAGAGTTATTAAATTTAACTGTCTTAGTATGCTTTTGTTTTACAGAAATCTTCCGTGTTCCTAGCGGTTGCAAAATGAGATTATTAGAAACAGTTACTTACAAGCAGTTACATTGTATCATGAAACCTATATAGGAAGTTAATTCTACACACATCCCACAAGCTCTATAAAATAGATCAAATAATATTGAAAATCATTGTGTTGATAATTTCTGAAATTCTATCCTCCTTTCTTTTGGAAAATCCAACCATGTCAAATATTATACTTTTGAGAGAACGTGAAGGAAACTCAACAATGGCGTGTGAAGGTCCAGTTGCACTAAAATGGGTCGTTCCACAGGCAGCTGAAAATCCAAGAACATTAGAAATACTTTTGGTAGACAAAGAAGGGACTAGAATTCAAGTAACAGTTGTAGATTCGCTAATTGAGCAGTTTAACAGATAAATTTATGAATATCAGGTTGTTTGCATAAGATATGTTTCTGTTGGAGACTATGTAGGCATTTATCGAGCAACAACTTATCGACACTGTCTATATTTTACAAGTAATACTTTTATTGGTGAAATAATTCAGAAAGGTTTCCCTTTTAACATTTACAATTTCCGCTCATTTGCTAAAATACAAGAAACATGCCATTCTGAACAAGCGCCTTTGTTTGGTGATATCCCATTCTTTGTTTTTGTTTTTGCCCTTCAAGAAAAAGAATTGTTGTCTCACCTTTTCCCAATTTGTTTTCTCAATGTTGCACTAAGTTAATTCTTTTAACTTTTTTATGCACAGATATCATTGGGGAGATTGTGACAGTAGACAGTTCTGCAATGCATGTTTCTACTGATAATGGGGCAGAAAGAAAAGTTGAGTTGAGATTGGAAGATTCAGAGTAAGATAAAACTTAAACAGATTTTATATGTTAAAATTGTTTAACTATAAATAGAAATTCCTTTCTCTAGGAAAAATCAGATTCCATGCAATTTGACAGATGGATATGCAAGGGTATTTTGTGAGCATTCAGTAATAGTCTGAATGAAAAGCGCTTCATTATGTTACAGCTTTGCCAGATACAAATAACTGAAGGTTTGTTTTTAGTGTGTAATATAGTATTATCTAAGTTAAAAAAATAGAATACACAATTAATACTACTGTTTCAATATTTTCTTTAGGCAATGTTGGAATTATTTCTGTATCTACAGCCATAAATATGAAAGTGAATTCAGGATTGAAGGATCTTGAAGAATTTAAGCAAAGGTTTTTAGAAAGTATCTTCATTATATATGAAAATGATCAAGCACTTCCCAAAAGTTCTTTTACAGCACTTCCTTCCCAATGTGGCATGCATCATGTGTATTTCAAATCTATGTGGCATGCATCAATGCATCCCACATGGGTAGGAAATGCTATAACAGCACTTCCAGGAAGTGCTTGAAAATTACCGTCATTATATATATTGGCTTTTTTAGATGTGAATATCATTTTTATTCTGTTTCTATAGTCTGTTTCTCCAGAAAGTTGACTCTGGTGACTTACCAGCTGTGAAAAAGCAACGTGATGAGGGAACAAGTGGTGGCAATGTTGGTGAGGATAATGATAGTTCATTGTCAAAGAAGAGCCGTAACATAAGTGGGGATTATGCAAACTAATATATGCTGGAGTAGCCAGCTTATAATCACAGATATTATCTATCCTAAATTTATTAGTTATTTGTTAATTGTTGTCCTGAACATGTAGTTTTATTTATGTTTTGTTTGCTTTTAATTGTTATGTAGTTTTGAATTTTTATTGGATGTTTAAGTACTTGTTCTATGATTTTATTTGAATATATATAACTTATGCAATTCTAGGATTTATAAGCAGTGTTTATGTTACTCATGTTATATAATTTCTATAATTTTGTTGCTCTACTGTGAATAATCCTGAATTCAGAAATATTATTGAATTTATATGCTTAGAATTTGTAAAAAATACTGATAGCTTAAGTTGATGTCCAAAAAAAATGAACTAAGTATTTGGTAATGCAATAACAATACAAAGAATTGTAAACAATATAAACTCATGTTTTTTTTTTTGTGTTTAAAGAGATGTAGTAAAAAGAAAAAAAATGAATGTACTAGGAATCAGATGTTCTTATCTTTTTTCTTGTTTTTGTTGCTTTCTGTGCCTTGTTGTCCAGTGGAATCATGCCTTTGCAACTTTTATGTTTGTGTCCAATTTGTTAGCATCGGCTACACTTCACGATCATCTTTTTCTCAGCATGGGATATGTATCTTTTTTCTGTTGGTCTTCCAGAACTTCTTTTTTGATTTGGGGCAAGTACTAGCTCTGACTGTATGTGTTCTGGTATATTCCAGTCATTTTCATCTGGGACAGGGAATACAATCCCTTGGTAGGTTTCTAGATACTGTAGCTTTGTGTAATACTTGGAGCAGTACTGATATTTTGTCTAGTTGCAGGGTACCAATGACTGCCAGTGCATATGTACATGGTATTTGGTCTGTCTGGAATACCATGCAGCTGCAACTATTATTCTGAATGTCAATAGTATGTGTGATGATATCATCTTTCACTTCATGCATGTTGTGGCTTGCTTGGGATACCTATAGGTTGAAGATATATGGTGTAAATATGTGATATATGGTGCCAACATTTTTTCCTAAAGAATTATGTTTAGAAAGTGATACCTTTAGATTGTTGCATTCCACTATCCGACTACGTAATTTGTTTTCATACGTTGTTGCCAATGTTGTGAATGTTGAAGAGGCTTTGTTTCTGTTTTTGAACGTCAATTGCTGAAGTATGTGTCAAAGTGACTCCAATAGGGCTAGGACGGGGTGGTCTTTTACTGACTTTATGACAGCATTCACTGACTCAACTATATTAGAAGTCATGGTGCCATATCTGTTTCTGGGCATGTATACCACTAACCAGTTTTCATAACTAACTTTAAGCTGTGAGCCACACTAATGATTAGGAAGAAATAAATTCAGAAAACAATTTATTATTTTAACAATGAGTAACACCATTATTTATTTAGGAATCAGTAATAATTTAATTTTATATATTGTTTGCATCAAGTAACAACATGTAATCAGTAACTGAATAACTTTTTCACTAAATTTTTAGTTTGTATGCTCTATTTAGTATGCAGTACTCTATAGCGGTTTCAGTTAGGAATAAGGATTCAGTCATTATTATCAAATAGGTAACTTTTCTAATACTTTTGAAATGTAAAATGAGTAGAATTACATACCAGATATTCTCTGATTTCTTTCTCGAGTTTGGCCAGCCTTTTCATGTAATGTTCAAAGTCTGTTAGTGTGTATGCACGTACAACAGCAATGAATGACTTTCCAATTTTTTCCCCATATTTGCTATAGTTGGTTCATAAGTTTTTCAATATGTGGAATGAACAAGCACCATGGAACACATCTGGATACACAACTGAGACTGCATGTCCTATACTTGGGTAACGGTCTGAAATTATGCATAGGTGATCTCTATCTCCATAAGTTTGCTTGACCATGTTGAAGAACCAAGTCCAGGAGTCATTGTTTTCGCTGTCACCAATACCAGATGCTAGTAAGAAGATGTGATCATCGGCATCTTGTGTACATGCTGTGAAAAGTGTGCCTCCAGACGGGCCCCTCAACCATGTCCATCTATAACAATAACTGGCCTACAATGCTCCCAGCCTTGTATTGAGGCTGCCAAAGCTAGGAAGAGATATTTGAAAATGTTATCATCCTTCTCAATTCTGGCCACAGATCCAGGGTTTGATTTTTCCAACATGTACATGTATGCTGGTAGTTTTTTATGAGACTGTGTTGGGTTACCATGGACTGTTGTTTGTGATTTCTCTATCCCCGCCATGATTTGTCATATGTTATGTTGACTCTATATTTGTTCACGTTGTCTGTTTGTACATCATTGTGGGTGTAGTGTGTTTTGCTAGAAGTGAATTTGTACTGAATTGTTGGAGCAACAACGCTCTTCCGATCTTGTCTGTGACCAGCATAGTTGCTATGTGCAGGGCGTGTGTGACAATCTCTAATCTCTCTTATGCAAAAGATGTCTGTCTGTGCAATTCCTGATGATCTAAATATCCAGTTGCATTCTGAAGCAGCACAGTCGACAACATATTCTTTCTCGTCGAATCTTCTAACTTTATATTAAAAGCAGTTCTTTATTGCATACAGGGATAAGCTCATCTTCAGAACTGATTTGTTGTGATAGGCACATCCTTTTTGTAAGTTGTCTAGAGAAGGTTTTGTGATGATTTCAAGTTCTGATTCAACTGTCAAAGGATTATATTGAACTACATTGCATATATCAGTCACAATTTGTTGTAGAGACAGTAGAGCTTCATTGGTGCTGAAGTCTTAATTTGTGATTTATCTATTTGGAGTGATATCTTGTGTGTTGTTAACCTCAATGCACAATGGATATATTGCTGGGTTTATGTGCATTTTCTTCATGTTTAAATAGCAGAAGAAACTGCTGTTGTTGGTAATTGTGACAGGTGACAGCTCTTCTCCTATGCTGTACTTGACTATTATTGCATGTTCAGTTTGCTCTAGGTCCATCTCTGCACAAATTTTTTGTATTAACTGGTTGTAGGTGGAGCTGATTTGTACTACTATGCCCAATATCTCTCCACCGATGTACTCGTTGTTATTATTCCAATATCCTCTAGTCCTTAAAAAGATACTGATGTCTGACATGGCTGCATAGAAATGATATTGAATTGAGTATACAAGTTACATGCATTGAGAGTGATTTCGGTGACAATATTACTGCAAAAGGCTTCAAAAAAATGACATTGAATTCAGTAAATATATGTGTTTACAGTAACAACCACAAGCTACTTATATTGATATTGATTCCAGTATCAAATATCATCTCAAATGGCTGCATAGAAATGACATTGAATTCAGTAAAGATATATGTTTACAGAGATAACTACAAGCTATAATTATTCAGTTTGATTTCATTAACATCATTCTAAAATCACTGTTAGAATCACAATTCATATGCATTGTTACCTATTGTAAGTAATTTCTGGCATTACTGTATAAAAATGATATTGATTTCAATAAACATATATGTTTATAGTAACAACTATAAGTTACATATATTCATAGTGATTTGAGTAAAATATGATTCCAAATGGTAGCTGGAAGAGTCATAACTCCTAGATGGGCCTTAACCTCCTACATGGGCCTTGACCAATTAGTAAGTCCATCTATGCCGATAGCAATGAATAGTTAGTAAAAGGAGGCTAGCCCATTTTCCCTTTATGCGAAACCCACTTTAGGGCCCAGGTATGTTCCACCTATAAATATTCACTGTTGACATGCACATTTTTTAAGACAATTTTTTACTCAACTTTATTCATTCTCTAGAATTATTCTCTTCAAAACCATCCTTACTTACTCTCGCGCCAGAGGGGCTACGGAGGTCCGCCTCCCCGCCTTCTTTTGCAGTGTCTTGGAAGTTTAAACAGGAGACTAATCTTGTAGATCCGTTGAATGGCAAATTCGAGTTCATCATTTGGCGCCATCTGTGGGGACCCGCGCTTGCATAGTTACCACCCGCAACAACAGATAAAGCTTGGAGAGTGAAGAGGCAGCCCGAGGGCCACCGCCAACTATGTCTGGACCTCAAAATACAGTCGACCCTCCACCAGAAGCTGACCCCCCTCTTGGGCCAACAGTGGAATATTTGCAACGACAGGTGGATGAACTGCGACAGCTCCTCCAGAGATCCGTCCCAACTTCCAGGTCAGTCCCCAGGCCCTCTATGGGCTCTAAGGAGGACAGGACGATGGTGCTGAGCCATCCTATATGGGGGTATCCGCATCCTGGAGACACGGCCTTCCAGAAATAACCTGCAACAGGCGGAGGTCGGTGAGACAGTGATGATGTCCATGGAAGCCGTCACTCAGATCATACAACAAGGAATAGCTGAGAGGCTCAGACAAAGGGCGGTTACCGCGACCTCCTTTACACGACGCTCTTCCGATCTCTGTAGTGTGCTCCTTTCCTCTTCCAAATAACTTCAAGTATCCCCAAATGAAAGAGTTTGACGGTATTGGCGATCCTAATAACCACCTGAATACATGTACCGACATAATGGATATGAAAATTGCCCCTGATCCTATATTATGCAAAGCCTTCCCTCAAACATTGACAGGGCCGGCCAGGGACTGGTATGCAACGCAGCTAGAGGGATTTATTGGTCAGTTTGACGATCTTGTAGTATGGTTTTTGACTTTCTTCGCCAGTAGCAAGCGGATCAAAAAAACAGCAGCTACCTTCATGCAGATGAAGCAGCACGAAAGAGGGAAGCTACTACAATTCATGAGTCATTTCAATGGTGAACTGTTGCAGGTTCCCGACATACATATAACAGCAGCCGTATTTGCACTCACGCAGGCACTAAGTTGCACAAAATTCAAGAAATCTTTCTCTAAAAACCTGCCACAAGGAGTTAATGACCTGCCGAGAAGGGCGAAAAAGTATATCAACATGGAGGAAACTTTGTTCCCAGCTGTAGCTAATCATCTTGCAGATAAGAGGGCCCCACCTTTGTCAGAAAAACCCGACCAGAAAAGAAGCAGGGTGGAAAAAGATAGCTGATCTTGGCAACGGCAACCCGATGAGGTAGCATTGGATCAATCTACGCCCATCAATGCCTCCCACTCTCGAATACTGATGGAAATCAAGGATAAATACGATCTTCGTTGGCCAAAACCAGTGAAAGCCCGAATTACCGGGAGCAACATAGATAAATACTGTGACTTCCATAAGAGCCATGGATACACCACAGAAGAATGCCGAAACTTGAAAGAGAAAATTGAAAACTTAATTAGGAGGGGACATCTGAAAAAGTTTGTGAGGGCTGACGGACTAGAACGAGGAAACGAGATGAAAGGGTTGGAGTAAAAGCCATCAACAGGAGGCTCGGGTACCGCAGGCACTATAAACGTAATATCCGGAGGGATGGTAGCCGGGAGCGATACTGGACCATCGAGGAAAAGCTATGCCCGCTTCTTGGGCAGCGGATAGAAATACTTTCAGTGTGAAGGATTGGCCATAGACAGGACATCACTTACGGCCCGGCCGACCTATTGGGGGTAGCTGAGCCCCTTGATGATGCCATGGTTATCATGGCAGTGGTGGCAAATTTCAACGTCAAAGGGATGCTCATCGACAATAGAAGTGTGGCGAATGTCCTTTCCCTTAAGGCATTTAAACAAATGGGACTTCCGTTAGACCGTCTGCTCTCCGTCCACACGCCCTTCTAGGGGTTTGGAGGGGGGATTGTGCATCCTACTGGTGTGATAGAGCTATCTATCACTTTGGGAACAGAGGGCAACCAGGTTACCAAGATGGGTACATTTCAGGTCGTAAACACGCCTTTGGCGTATAATGCGATATTGGGACGCCCATTCCTTAATAGCTTGCAAGCCATCGTGTCTACCTTCCATCTTACGATGAAATTCCCCTCACCTACGGGGGTTGTGACAGTACGCCGGGATCAGGCAGTTGCTAGACAGTGTTACTTAACAGTATCAGAAGTCTACTGGGCGTCATGAACTTGGGCATGGGAAAAGAAATCAGAATGTCAGCAGTGGAGGAACTTGTGAGGATTGAGATTGTTAAGGGTCGGTGTTTCTCCTTGGGGAAGCAGTTACCTTCCGACCTCCAAGGAAGGCTCGCAGAATGCATTAGACAAAACTTGGACATTTTTACATAGGACAGCAAAGGTATGCCAGGAGTAGATCGCGAGCTAATAGAGAACAAGCTGAATGTACTCCTCGAGAGCAAGCCAGTAAAACAAAGAAGGTGCCAATTTGCCCCGTCCCGCCGGGAGATAATACAGGTAGAGATTAAGAAGTTGGTTAAAGCCGGTTTTATCAAAGAGGTACAGTGCCCAGATTGGTTGGCAAAAGTTGTCTTGGTACCCAAGCCTGATGAGAAATGAAGGATGTGCATCGACTTCACAGATCTCAATAGGGCCTGCCCAAAGGATAGCTAACTACACCGAATAGATCGCCTTGTGGACTCCACTTTGGGTTACGAACTTTACAGTTTCCTGGATGCGTTCTCTGGATACTACCAAATAAAGATGGCAGAGGAAGACGCAGAAAAGACCTCATTCGTAGCCAATGAGAACATCTACTGTTACGATGTCATGCCCTTCCAATTGAAAAATGCAGGGGCGACATGTTAGAGAATAGTCAACAAATTCTTTGCTGAAGAGATCAGTAACACGATCAAAGTATATGTAGATGACATAGTGGTCAAAAGTATAGACAGGGATTGGCACATCAGGGATTTGGAAAAAATCTTTGCCACCTTAAGAAAATACAACATTCGGCTGAACCCGACAAAGTACGTTTTTGGAGTGGCATCTGGCAAATTTCTTGGGTTCATGATAACCCACAGGGGGATAGAAGCAAACCTTGATAAGATCTCAGAAAGAAGTGCAACGACTTATGGGTCGGGTCGCAGCCCTCGGTCGGTTTATGTCGAAATCTGCTTACAGGTGTTCACCATTCTTCCAAACTATTAAAGAATGAGCTATATTTGCCTGGGATGATAAATGTGAAGCCTCCCTCCAGAAGTTGAAAGAATATCTTGGGACACCGCCGACTCTATCGCGACCTCTGTCGGACGAATAGCTCTACCTGTACCTAGCAGTCTCAGAATATGCAGTCAGTGCAATATTGGTCAGAGACGAGAAAAGAGGACAGAGGCCGGTCTGTTACGTCAGTAAAATCTTGACCGCAGTCGAGGAAAGATACTACTTAGCAGAACAGTTGGCCCTTGCGCTTGTGGTTGCCTCGCGAAAGCTGAGACCCTACTTCCAGGCCCACACGATCCATGTGTTGACTAATCAACCTCTAAAGCAAATATTGCAAAAGCCAGATGTCCTAGGTCGGTTGTTGAAATGGGCAGTGGGATTTAGTGAATATGACATTGAGTACAAGAGCTGACTAGCAATAAAGGCCCAAGTTCTGGCAGACTTTGTAGCAGAGTTAAGCCCCAGATCTCTTAACTCATAAGAGAGCAGCACTAGTTTCACAGAGATGTGGACCTTCTTTGTTAATGGATCGTCTAATTCAACTGGTGCGGGAGCGGGCATAATATTACAGAAAGATACAGGTATAATAGAGGTACAGTGTGCAATTAGATTTGGGTTCAAGACAACAGATAATCAAGCCGAGTATGAGGCCATTATCATGGGGTTGCAGACAGCGCTATAGCTCAGAGTTGAGAACATTATAATTTGCTGTGATTCCTAGTTGGTTGTCGAGCAAATCGAAGGTACTTATGAGACGAAGGGAGAAATCATGAATTTATATCGAATGGAGGTACTCAACCTGCGTTAAAAATTCAGATCCTGTAAATTCAAGAAGGTGCCTAGATCTCAGAACTCTAAAGCTGACACATTATCTTGGCTCATTACTTTGAATAGTAATGGGTTAGAAAGAGCAGTGTTCTTGAAGACAGTTCACGAATCCTCCATCATGAGAAAAAAATACATAGGAGAAGTTCAATAGGAGCAAACAGAGTCTACATGGCTCAACCCTATCAGAACGTTCCTCGAGACTGGAAGCTTGCCGACAGATAGAGAGAAAGGTAGAAAAATCAGGAGGAGAGCTGAGCTGCCTCTTACCTCATCATAGACGGCTTATTGTACAAGAGGGGTTTCGCCCTGCCTTACCTAAGATGCCTCACCCCGCGCGAGGCAACAAATACAATGGAAGAAGTACATGAAGGGGCCTGTGGCGGCCATCAGGGCGGTAGAACTTTAGAGATCGGAAGAGCACACGTCCGGTGCAGGTACTTTTGGCCAGTATGAAGAAGGATGTAGTAAAGTTTGTGCAAAGTTTTGAGAGGTGCCAGAAGTTTGGGAACAACATTATACGACCTCCTACACATCTGTCGCCTGTTGAGAACCAGGCGCCTTTTGAACAATGGGCGATCGATATTCTCAGTTTGTTCTCAAAGGGTAAGGGTCAAATGCAGTTCTTGGTAGTGGCAATCGAGTATTTCGCCAAATGGATAGAGGCCATACCATTGGCCACTACAATAGCTCAGAGAATAGAAAACTTTTTGTGGAGATATGTCGTCTGGAGATTCGGGCTTCCTAAGACTTTCATCACTGATAATGGCCAACAGTTCGAATGCTGATCCTTCAGGGATTTCTGCAACAAGTGACAGAGCGAGCACCGCTTAACATAAGTGGCTCATCCACAGAGTAACGGCCTTGCTGAGCTAGCAAACAAACTTATTCTTAGCAACCTTCAAAAAAGATTGGAAAACGCCAAAGGTGACTGGCCCGAGTACCTACCTGCCATTCTATGGACTTGCCGAACCACTCACAAAACCTCTTCTAGAGAAACGCCCTTCATGTTAGCTTTTGGCATGGAAGCTCGGGTACCCATCGGAGTTTCCATACCAAACTATTGGGAGAAACACGGTGATGGAATAGGGGTGAAGGAAAGACTCGACCTCTTGGAAGAGGTGTGAGACCAGGCCGAGTTGAAGATGGAAAATTATCGTCAAACAATGAAAAAGTACTTTAATGAGAACATACGGCCCAAGGAGTTTAGAGTCGGTGAGCTGGTACTAAGGAAGACTGAGGCCGCTGGACATCATAAAGGTAAGCTAGACCCTACTTGGGAAGGACCCTTTGAAGTGCTTTGGAAAGTACGGCCTGGAACATACAACCTGAGAGACATGCAGCATCGCCCCTTACCAAGGCCGTGAAATGCAGAAAATCTCAAGCAGTACTACAAATAAACAAAACGGAGAAAAGGTTGATTCTTCTCACTTTTAATAGCTTTCGTATTATTCTGTATGTCCTTTGTAGGGGTACTCTTTTCCCTTTAGTGGATTTTCGCCCCAAGGGGGTTTTACGACTAAAGGTTTTAATGAGGCCCGTTAAAAAAATGATTATTTTATAGGTACTGCGCCTATCGACCCTATGACAATTAGAGCGAATAAAAGTAGCCTAAGTGGGGAGTTCCCGAATACAAGTACGGAGCACGACCCTGAGTCACAAAATTAGGGCGAATAAAAGTAGCCTAATAATGCGACCCTATGACAATTAGAGAAAATAAAAGTAGCCTAATTGAAGAGTTCCAGAATACAAGTACGGAGCACGAGCCCGAGTCGCAAAATTAGAGTGAATAAAAGTAGCCTAATAACGTGACCTTCTGACAATTAGAGCGAATAAAAGTAGCCTAATTGGGGAATTCCCGAATACAAGTACGGAGCACGACCCTGAGTCGCAAAATTAAAGCGAGTAAAAGTAGCCTAATAACGCGACCCTTCGACGCTTAGAGTGAATAAAATAGCCTAACAACGTGAATAACAATAGAAGCTGCGCACTCAAAAGATCAATTAAACAATTTGGATATTTCATTAAAACATGGATATTCCAACATGGATATTCTGCAAATATATAAACATATCCCCATGGGGATTATAAGAAGAAAGAGGGCACTGACAAACAAGATCAATGAAAAATTTCAGTCCAATGCCTCCATGTCCTCTTCTTCTCCCTCTTCAACCTCATCATCCTCTGTAGCAGGATGGTCAAATTGATCAAGGTCGAAGCCTTCCGCCCCATTGGAAAAGTTCATCATGGGAGTTGTGTCAAGCTCGGGAGCGTGTATTGGCACCAAGCCCGGCACTCTCTAATGCCACGACCATACATTTCCAGGGCATAATTTCCTTGGGCCATTTTGAACTCTTCAGAAGCCTTGAAGTTCTCCACAGCCTCCACTCGAGACTTCGACCTTTGCTTCAAGACGTCCTGTAGTTCATTCTCTTTCGCCTACAACAACGCTCTCAGTCATCCCATCTTCTCTTCTAGTTTCTCTTTCTCCACCTAGATCACAGCTTTCTCTTGTTCAGCCTTCATGGCCTTAGCTGAATGGTATTGGACTATTTATTGCATCTCAGCACCCAAGGTCACCCTCTTGCGACCCTGCTCTGCAAGCCCCTATCTGATGATTATAACCTAGAAAAAAAAGGTGCCAGCAACAATAGAGGAAAAGGACGATGTAAATAGATGGTGAGCACAACTTGATACCTTGCTCGACCTCTTCGGGAACTAGAGCCCGCTTGAGAGCATTAGACACATCCTCACAGTCAGATGATCGAGAAGGGGAAGGGACGGCTGGTAACCTGCCACAGGGGCTGCTAGGCCCGCCCTGGCTTCTCTCAGGGGTCGGCCGTGGAGAGAGGCTCAGAGCGGCATGAGGGATTAGGGTGTGGCATAGGGGAATCGGAGGCACGAGCAGATATGGATACGGCCTTTGAGGTAGAAGGGGCGGTTTTCGCTCTTTTCCTTTTAGGGTTATCTCGGTACCTAGTGCCAAGACGAGCCCTGTTCTCTTCCACCTCTCTAGCCTTGGTGACGATCGCAGCTTTCAGAGCCTCATTGTCAGCAACCATTGCACTTGAAAAGGTCGAACAAAAGAACAAAATGCAGTTAGAAAGAAATTTATGCTCCATTATACCTACGAATCTGGAACACCTCGCGAAAGCAGTAAGGGAGCCAAGGGGTCGTGATCCGATATACTCTCTTTACTATATATCCTGTCCATGAGGAGGAGGTCGTTATGAATCAGATCGCTTGCTTCCTTTGCTAATAGGCCTACATCTACCACTCGTACTGCGCAAGCAGCTGTCTCATCGTCAATCGTCCCTGTGTCATTATATTCTGCCACCTTAGGTTGCTTCCATGTGACCCAAATAGGTTACCAGTGAGGGGATGGTAGTCGAAAAATTGAGTTTTTCCACCCACTAGACGAAGAAGGAATCCAAGGCAAAGTGATGACCCTCCTCCCAGCCAGGTATACTAAACTATTACACTTGGGGACATATTTCAGCTCTAGAAGAGTCCTAAGAAGGTCGATGGTGGGTTTGATCGCTATTGACCTACAAAGGATGAAGAAGTACACAAGCAACTTCCACCTGTTGAGGGCTAATTGGGCCGGGCAAATATCAACCAGCCAAAGAAAATGAGATCGGAAGAGCGTCGGGTGCATGGGAAACCTAAGCCCACCAGCTAATGAGGCTTTGAAAACGGTGACCTCGCCCTCTTCACATTCAAATAGGATGTCTCCCGGCCCAGGAACCCGGTGTGTTCCATATAGCTGGAGGTCGTATGCCTTCATGGTTTTTACTATATCGTACTCTTTCCACTTATTCTCTACATCGGGAACCTGAAGGTCAGGATCTGAGTCGCACATAGGGTTAGGGTCGATACCCACATCCTCCGCCTCACTACCCCCCTCTCGGTCACCCTCACTTTCGGCTCACTCCCCACTCGTCTCCCTGCTTCTCACTCTATTGGACCTTATTATGGATTTGGCCAATTGCGAGGTAGTTGATGGTAAAATCCCACAGATCGGAAGAGCGTCGTGTAGGTTCTACATCTAGAAGGACATCAAAGTCCTCAATCTCTCTAAGGTCATGAACCTCAATCCTCTGCCCAAACATTGTACAAAAGCAAGAATACAAATAAAGAAAAAGAGAGATAAGGTAGGGGTTCGTACCTAATGGGTCGGACTGGAATGGTTCAGAGAATTTCATATTTCAGGGAAAGTTCCTAATGCGGTAAGTGACAAATGACAACCGTATTCACTCGCCTTTATAGTAAAGGGAACTGAGGAGTCATTTTTTGGGAGTGCTTGCCATTCATTATAGCCGCAGTTAATGCACGCCTTTTCGTTTCTGCTGACTGCTGTGCTTGATTTTCCATGCGTCACCAAGGCGTTTCTGTGGTAACTTTTCTGTGTCTCATAAACATCTCACGATTAGTAGAGATGTTCCGATGCACGGGGGCCTATGGAAGAGTCATAACTCCCATATGGGCCTTAACCTCCTAGATGGGCCTTGACAAATTAGTAGGTCCATTTATGCCGATAGCAATGAATAGTTAGTAAAAGGGGGCCAGCCCATTTTCCCCTGATGCGAAACCCACTCTAGCCTAGCCCAGGTATATTCAACCTATAAATAATCACTATTGACATGCACATTTTTCAAGACAATTTTTTACTCAGCTTTATTCATTCTCTAGAATTATTCTCTTCAAAACCTTCCTTACTTAATCTCACGCCGGAGGGGCTACGGAGGTCCGCCTCCCCGCCTTCTTTTGTAGGGTCTTGGAAGTTTAAACAGGAGACTGATCTTGCAGATCCGTTTAAGGGCGAATTCGACTTCGTCAGTAGCATAAAAATGACACTGAATTCAATAAATGTATATGTTTACAGAAACAACCAGAAGCTACATATATTCAGAGTCATTTCAGTAATAATTTCATTCCAAAATCACTGTCAGGATTCACAATTCACATGCATTGTTACCTATTGTCAGTAATTTCTACATTATTACCTATTGATATGTTTTTTTAGATAATAGAACAGAATAGAACACTCTAAATTCCTAAGCTTTTGTTGCATCTGCTTTGTAGAATTTCAGTCACAATTAGAAGATTATAGATATTATGTGTTATCATTGAATTGGTCTAATTTCGTAGGTCTAATTTTGTAAATCGAGAGATTATATTTCATTATATGAAGTAAATCTTAGCTTTATATCATCTGATATTTTCCCCAAATTGAATCGAGCAGAGCAATGTAATGGATTCGTAATATTACCTGTATTCTTAAGCTTGCTAAGTCGTGTTTGTTGTAACAGAAATCAGGTTAATCGTTTGTGTTTTGTGGATTTTTTATGTTGTTGGAGATGGAGATCGATTGTCACCGGCCTCATTGTTCAATTTGTTTCATCTTCCTCGGTTGTTCTTCGGTGTTGCTACGATTGTGTGGGTTATACGCTTTAGTGTGCGTTTGTATGTGTTTTTTGAAGTTCTCGGGTTTTATGTTGTGTTATTATGTACCATCTGAGTTTCCAAAATGTTCTAATTGGTCCTTTATTTTTCTAAAGTGATTTTGAAATCCTTGTAATTTTCAAGACGCTCCTAAAAAAAGTTTATCGGACTGATTTTAATTAAATAATTGAAATAAATTAATTTTCACCTAAAATCTTGTGGAAAAAGAACATTTGATTTTATAATATTTTGACCTTTACTGTTTAAAAAAAGTTAAAATTTTATTCATTTTTTGAAAGCCATTAAAAATATGACTTTGGAGACAGAAAGGGAATCTCACATTGATTATTTAGTGAAAAGAACTAAGAATATATGCATATGTTAAGCTACTTGAAGATGGATTATGCATAATAAGGCCTTAACTTATGAGTCTTAAGCTTCCAAAATTTTAGTGAATCATTACTGAGAAAAAGTTTATTGTGAATCCTTTCTATCATTATCTCACACCATCGGATTATTTTTCAAATTGATTCTAATATTCGTAAATGTTCAAAAAACTGGACCAGTCATCGAACTAGAAAAGCAAATGGTTCAAAGTTGGACTGATTTTAATTAAATAACTGAAATAAATTAATTTTTGCCTAAAATCGTGTGGAAAAACAGCATTTGATTTTATAATTTTTTTAATCTTTACTGTTTAAAAAAATGTTGAATTTTTTTTAAAGATATATGAAAAATATTACTTTGGGCATATAAAGGAAATCCACATTGATTATTTAGTGAAAGGAATTGAGAATGTATATCTATATTAAACTACTTGGTGAAAGGTTATGCATAATATTGCCTTAGCTTATGGGTTTTAAGATTCCAAAAAAAGTCATCGAATGATTTTAAATAAATAACTGAAATAAATTAATTTTTACCTAAAATCGTGAAGAAAAAGAAAATTTAATTTTATAATTTTTTTTATCTTTACTACTTAAAAAATGTTGAAATTTTATTCCTTTTTTAAAAGCTATTAAAAATATGACTTTGAACATATACCTATATTAAGTTACTTGGAGAAGAATTATGCATAATTAGGCCTTAATGCGCTTTAAGCTTCCAAAAAAGGTCAGCAGTTTAACGATTTTAATTAAATAATTTTTTAACGTTTTTGATCTTTAATGTTTAAAAAAATGTTGAAATTTATTCATTTTTTAAGAGGCATTAAAAATATGACCTTGGACATAGAAAGGAAATCTCGCATTTATTATTCAGTGAGAAGAATTGAGAATATATGTCTTTATTAAGCTACGTGAAGAAAAATTATACATAATAGGGTATTAGCTTATGGGGTCTAAGCTTTCAAAAAAAGGTCATCGAACCTCTTTTCATTAAATAATTGAAATAAATTAATTTTTATCTAAAATCATATGGAAAAAGAACATTTGATTTTATAATTTTTTGACCTTTAATGTTTAAAAAATGCTGACATTTTATTCTTTTTTTAAGAGCTATTAAAAATATGACATTGAGTATAGAAAGGGAATCCCACATTAATTATTCATTGAAAAGAATTGAGAATGTATACCTATATTAAGCTACTTGGAGAAGAGTTACGTATAATAAGGCCTTAACTTACGGGTTTTAAGCTTCAAAAAAAAGGACATGATGGGACCGCTTTTAATTAAATAATTGAAGTAAATTAATTTTTACCTAAAATCGTGTGGAAAAAGAATGTTCAATTTTCTAATTTTTTTCATCTTTAATGTTTAAAAAAATATTGAAATTTTATTCATTTTTAAGATCCATTAAAAATATGACTTTGGCATCGAAAGGGAAATCTCACATTGGTTGTTTAGTGAAAAATTGAGAATGTATGCATATATTAAGCTACTTGGAGAATGGTTATGCATAATAGGCTCTAAGCTTATGGGCTTTAAAATTTCAAAAAGTTCAAAATTTTAATAGATCATTGTTGAAAAAAAGTTTATTTTGAGCAGGTGAACCGTATCTGTCTTTGTCTTATGCCTTCGGATTGTTTTCCGGATTGGTTCCAGTGGTCGCAACTTTTCTTTAACATTTTCCTTAGATTTTTTTAAACAATTTTTTATTTTTATTAATGAAAGATATTATATTACAGGTAGTACCTATATTGTTTTTCTTTACTCACATGTAAACGATTAAATATTATAATTTAAGAGGCCATTGAAAATGTGACTTTAGGTATAGAAAGGAGATCGGAAGAGGTTGTTTTGTGAAAATAATAGAGGATATATGTATATATTAAGCTACTTGGAAAAAAGTTATACATAATACGATATTAGCTTATGGGCTTTAAACTTAAAGTTTAAAATTTTAATGGATCATTGTTAAAAAAAAGGTTATTTTGAACCGACAAACCGTATATGTCTTTATCTCATACTTTCAGATTATTTTCCAAATTGGTTCAGTATTCGCAAATGTTCTTCAATATTTTCCTTAAATTTTTTTTGTCAATTTTTTATCTTCATTGATGAAAGATATCATATTATGGGTAGCACCTATATTGTTTTTCTTTAGACACATACAAATGATAAAAAATTATAGTTTAAGTGCCATTGAAAATGTGACTTTTCCCATATTGGTTATTTAGTGAAAAGAATTGAGAATCTATGTCTATATTAAGTTACTTGGAGAATGGTTATAGATAATAAGGCATTAGTTTATGGGCCTTGAGTTTCCAAAAAGTTCAAAAATTTAAGGGAGATTTAGGTAAAAGGGCTAAAAATGGGCTACACTCCCAACAAAGCACCACAAAATGAACAAATAACATAAATATACTTTTCATTCCCAAAAATAGGCAGTGTATGTTTGGAAAACAATTATACAGCCAAAATAGAAAAAACAATTGCAATTATTATTTAAAACCTCAATTATCTTGGATAACACACTAACTGAATACAGTTACACATAAAATCAGATTTGTTGGGATCACAAGACATCATCCAAACGAATTTGAATTTTACCTAAAGCTCCCATTATATATACATGAGAGAATTAAATACATCAGAATTTTCAATTCTGATAACAGAAAGTAAACGTGAAGACATCTCTCTGGAAAACTCCATATTCATTCGGCAACCTCCAAGGTATGTGATAGTAGCAAGTTCATCGAGGATGTTTGGAAGGTGGGAATAAGGGTGAAGCGGGATCATAAAGGCATTGTCGGAAGAGAAGGGATTATAGGATGTACAAGGCAAGTCATGGAAGAAGGCGAAATGGCAACGGAACTTCAAATCAAAACCTTAATAAGTTAGTGTTGAAACTGAACAACTTGTCTCTTCCAAAGTTGGGACAATAAAATTGATGTACATGTTTTCAATTAGCTTCTTTGTTTCCAGAGTATCATCTTTTGTTTGGATGCTTATGTGCTTTTGTTTGAAATATATTTTAGATTAAAGACTACTTTTTTTAGCGTATAAGGTACATTTGTCTATATAAATAATTATTTTACATCATACCAAGAACAAATTCGACAATTTACTTCTCACGCATTTTACAATATTGGTTATATAAAGACATATAAATATAATATATTATTATGTTGACATTAACATTTTTAATCCTATTTATAACTTCAAGCAATAATAATTTCTTAACACATATATGTTTATGTAAATCAATTACTTGATACTAAGGAGAAGAGTCTCTAGCCAAAGACGTGCAAAATTCTACCTTCAAGAAGTCACGGGTCTTATTCTCTATGTTTTTGGTATACTGCTCATCTACATAATGAATAACTTTTCAGCTAATAAAATTGGAAAAAAGTTAGCAGATGTATCATCTTGTGTCTGAATGTTTATGTGCTTTTGTATAGTGTATTGTGTGATAGTATCAAGTTGCTTCCATTTTTGAAAATCATTAGAGCATTTTTTATAATCGTTAGAGTATCTCATTTTTCATAATCATTGTGAACAATTTTAAGGAAACTCTTGGATAAATAGAAGTAAAAACCTCTTTCTAGAATGAATGACATGTTGATGGCCACCTTTACATGTTTGCAGAACATATCAACTACCCCCGTCAACATAACGTATCACGTTCCGATCGTATCACACCGACAGGTCCTATGCACGTAGCATCCTTACGCATCTACCAACCGTAAAAACGAATAGCCACATCCTTAGCCCCAGCCAAGGAGTTAGATCCCTAACAAGTACGAGAGAAAATTGTTTTTTCGTACAATAACATGATATCTAGTTTTTTTTAATCTAATTATTTAATTAATAATAAATGATCAATTAAATGAATAAAATATGTAACTAAAGAAAAAAAGTATATTAAGTCACGATAAATAAACATGTTTAAATTTTAAATTCAAAAATATACCAAAAGATATCAATCACATAATCTATGAAATATTACATAATAATTTAAAAAGGACTCTTAATATAATGTTCAGATAATAATTTTAATATATTAAATAATTCAATAAAATCAATCAGAATAAAAAAAATAGTAAAAATTTCCCCAAAAAAATGGTGCAAAAATGCAATTGTTATGTATAAATTTGCAAATTAAACAAACCTAAGGTAAATGTGAAATTTATTGAAAAAATAGGGTGCCAGATCTAAATTTTCCAAATTTTAATGGATGATTATTAGAAAAAAGTTTATTGTGAGCCGGTGAACTATATCAGTCTTTATCTCACATTGTCAGATTATTTTCTGGATTGGTTCCAGTATTAGCCAATTCCTGATTTTTCTAATTGAATTGGTCATGACGGTTCAGTTGTTTAAACACTGATTAAATTATGTTAATATATTAAAATAGTTAGACTGTAGAAGGTGTATGTTAAGCAAACTAGATATCATTAATACATATTACAAAAGTTCCCAAAAAAAAAAACCAAACTTGACAATTAATCACATGTGTATTTTGTAGAAAAAGTTGGTGTTCACTCATAGATAATTTTATATAGATATTTTGAGGGCTATAAATTGAAAAGGTCTGAAAATTATGATCTGTGTTAAATATGGCCAAACAACAAATTCTACTATAAATATTGTAATACATTTATTATCGTTCATAACTTATTCTAGATATGTTAATCGGATGTAACATGTTTTCCCATACATTATACACTGGCAGTCTAGTACAAACTCTAAAAATTTCCTTCAATGTTTTTCTTAGGTTTTTTCATGTAGACCATTTTTTATCTTTAGTAATGAAAGTTATTGTATTATGGATAATACCTATATTGTTTTTCTTTACACAGACATAAATGATCAAATATTATAGCTTAAATCTTTTCTATCCAATCATTTTTAATCTTCTTAAATTACTTATATTATTTGGTATTATAATCTCGTGCAACGCATGGGCGAAATAATTAGTGTGATGGTGAAGTTGCTTTTAAACTTTTTTATTAATAATTTTCATTTATCTATTACTATTCTCGCGAGTTTTCACTCAAAAAAATTATTATTAACTATGGCAACCAAGTTAGCAATGACCCATAGGTTAAACTAGAAACTCATTAACCCAGTATAGTTATTGGGTCAATGATTGAGTCAATATTGAAAATTATAGTTGGATTCATGTTTAGAATTTCATGTATACAGTACGACTCTATCACGCACAAGGAATTGCAATCAAAGATTATTTCCTAAATCAAAACTCGTGCAAGACTCAGCCCATTGTCACTTTTCATAAAAATATTGTTCCAAATCTAATGGTGAAATATTGAACTCATGATCTACATGTCAAGAAGTAGCTTTTATATCAATGTGCCAACTCTTATTTTGTTAATTTTCATTTATATTTCATTATTCTCGCGTCTTTTCTCTGAAAAAAATATGTTATCATTAATCACATATACTTAAATTGGTAACCGAGTTAAGAATGACCCCTTGGTTGAATCAGAAACCTATTAATCCATTACAGTCACTGAGTCAATGACCTAGTCAATATTGAAAGCTATATTTGAGTCCATATTTACACTACAACGTAGCTAACGTGTACAAGGGATTGCAATTAAAGATAGTTTTCTAACCCTATTCGATTTGCTTCTTCAAATCAAAGATTATCTCCAAATACTAGCCTTCAAAATTTTTTATTATACTAAATGGGTAGTGTCCTTGATTAAAAATGTTAATACAAATTATTGATAAAAATGTGAATGAAACAATTATACTGTTGTAAATATTATATATAAAGACGTTTTCAAAATTTATATTAGTTGAAATAAATCACATATTTTAATGCTCGAATGAAGTTGTTGATTTGTTGTGTTGTATGTGTGCATCCTAATTTCATTGTCACTCTATAATTATTGTGCAATTTCGGTTCCAAGTTGTTAGTGGTTCATTCTGTGCATTGCACGAGTGCTACTGATTCGAATAGCTACTCTGATGACATAGGTGTTCAATACATATATGTGCTCATTATTCGGATAAAGTCTCATGAATACATTCTACAGTCTTACTTTTCTTTACATTAACATATGTAATGTGAGTTTCTATACATGAGTTGAAACATGTTCTTGCGAATAATTAAAATACAAAATAGAGAATTCATTACAAACTACTAGCCAGCGTAGCATACACATAACTGCATACAAGTTGTATATTTTAGTTTCTTTGTGATATCAACCGTAATAAACACAATTACGCTATATTTTATATATGAAATTTCTCTAAGACTATACCCCTGTAATACACGGGTGGAAATCTAGTTCATTGGATAAGTCAGAGTGTAATCCACAATGTATATTTCGTAATTTTTATTAGACTATTTCCTTTTTAATTGATGCATTAATTTTTAATTATTTTTATATGCTTTTCAATCGAGTCGTTATTACGTTATTTCTTTTGTATATAATAAATATGGTTTGATTAATATCTCATAGTTTACAAAATTCTCCTCACGATATAGTTGAGGAAAAAAATACAATGTTTAGTTTTTGGAGGTATAAGAATGACAATGGGCCAGGTCAGGATCGAGTATGCTACACCCGTTGCCCTACCCATAAATAATATTTTCCCATCCCCATTTAAATCGATGATAGGTCGGGGCAGGGTATGGGTAATTAATATTACCCATTTATTTGCCAATTTAAATACATTTATATATTTTTATTTTTTTGGTTTAATGGATAATATTATAAATACTAAAATTTCAATTGAAAGTATAAGCTTTATTGATAAGTTTTATCATCTTTTTACTTTCCAAACCATTAAATTTTTTAGTAAATATTTTATCTTTATCAAAAAAAAAAAACAATTATACAAGTCAGATACGAGTAAAAATTATCATAACTTTCCCCTGCCAATTGTTAAGTCGGGTCAGTTTTAACTATTAAGGTCATTTAATAGCATTTCATATCGAGTAAGTACATAATAACTGTTAGTTAACAACAAGATAATCGAAACACTACAGTCAAATGTGGCTAATCATATATTACTTAATATTTTGTTCTAATGTTAGATATAATTTGATTTAGTATCTTACCGTGCAGTGCACGGGTGAAAATCTAGTTTTTGTTAGAAGGCAATTCATTATTATTATTATTATTATTATTATTATTATTATTATTATTATTATTATTATTATTATTAGGAGGAGGAGGAGGACGAGGAAAATGGTGGTTATATTGACACTATATTTTTTATTAACCATATCATATTTTAATGATACTCATCATCCTTTATATTTTTAATTCTTTAACTTAGACCGTTAACTTATTTTTTGTCATATTTTTATTTTTAACATCTTATTATCATATAATCTTGTAATGAATGATATCTTGATTCTAAAAATTTCATTGCAAATATTATTTAAAATTTTTAAATAAGCAAAAATGCAATATTTAATGATACACAACTAAATGTTTTCATATGATTTTAAGGCACACAAATCATATTTTTCTAAATATATTTGATCGTTAAGAACATGAGAGGATAATTAAATCAAAAAATCGAGAAAAAATGTAGCTAGAACTTTCAGGGCCTTAAATACTATAAGAAACAAAGATTATAGATGTTTACATTAATAAAAATGTGGTGTGTTTAGTAAAATAAGTGGTGTAGATATAATTAGCCTTAGGAAAAATCAACACTTTTTCGATTATTAAAACTAAATTATAAATAAAAATGTACAAAAATCCTCAATACATTACTATTAATATGCAGTGTGCAAATTGGGCCATAAAACAAATGTGTCACCAAGGAAAATATTATTTATAGGTAATCATTCAAGCAATCTTTTACAAAATATGGGTAAATTTACAATCCTACCCTATGTATTGTATAATGGTGAATTTACCATATTTTGTAAACAATTGACTGAATGATTACCTACAAATAGTAGGCCACAATTGGTCATAAATAAAACCCAAAAAGAAAATAAAAAATAAAATAAGAAACCCAAAAGAATTATTATTTGGAACTGTAAATACCCTTCTCGACCACTATTACTTTTTGCAAATTTTCCCCCGTTAACACCTGCTATTTCCCCTAAGAGTGAACTAAACACATTCCCTTCTCTAACCTTGGTCCGGTCATGCTTCTTTACTTCTGACTGCCACGAACTTCTAACCTACAAATCAGTAGAAGAAAACCCCTCTTCAGGTTGTGTGCCCCAAAAAGCTTGCGTTGCATTGTTGTTAGAATTGATTAATGCATTCGCTGTTGTTTACTTTCTTATGATCCGATTAAGGATTTCCGCTCAAGATAAAATTTAGAATGGAAGACCGCTAAGGCTACGGAAATGTGCACTATACAATGATTGCAATTTTCCCAATAAAATTTACGGAAATAGAGAAAATACTTTAACTCATTTTTCTCCACCTTGTGACTTAATGGCATGTTATGAGATAACAATACATTTTTAAAAAGATGCTAATAATCGTTGATGTAACATGTCGCTATGCGATAATATCCTCCAGCTTATTAAAAACAACACAGATTTGAAGTGAAGAAAAAAAACCAGGGAAGGAAAGAAGACATACATGCTTATTTCAGAAGAGGCCCTTTTGCTTTTGTTTTGAAGTAGAAAATGGAAACCATAAATGAAAAGAAGGTTCTTTGAATCTACAAAAAGGGTAAACCACAAATGAAAAATAAATGCTTTGAATCTACATATATGGGAAAAAATATTACTGGTTTACAGAACCCTAGAAAGAAAAAGCATTACCATTTGAGGAGCTGAAAGACTCTTGGAACTCTTGAAATATATTTTTGTTTGTCCCCACTATGGCAAAAGCGTGCTAGCAAATCTGAATCTCAGAAACTGTTGCATATGATCAGGTAGAGTGGGCAGTTATTAAACTGCTGCAACCTGAAAGTGAAGGTAGAAGAATATAAAGAGAAAAGGGTAATTGGCGCAAAAGTTCCCCACCTTTCAGTTCTTTTGCGCAAATTGTCCCTACCTTTCATTTTTTAGCAATTTCATCCTTACCTTTGGATTTTTTGGCAGAATTTGTCCATGGCGTCAATTGCTGTTAATATTTCCGTTAGTCAACCTTTTTTTTGTAATATTATATATATTTATATTTTATAAAACCTCAATTAATACATTAATTATTATTTTTTATATTTCCAAAAAATTAATGCATTCAGATTTAAATACGCTAATAAAATATTGGATAAGATTAAAGAAGAAAAGCGGATTTTATTTTATTATGTTGTTTTACAGGGTTCAGAACTGATTACTAAATAGACGTATAGTTTAAAAAAGTATAATAAGCAAAACGTTGCCGTCTAAATAAAACAAAATATAATTTGATTCTCAGATAATTTTCTTCAGTATCATACACACACACACACACACACATATATATTCTCGTCATTTCTTCCAATAGTTCTGACTATTAAAGAGTATATGTGTGTGTGTGTGTGTGTGATATTCAAGAAAATTATCAGAGAATTAAATTATATTTTGTTTTATTAGATGACGAAATTGTTAATTATTTTACTTATTATACTTTTTTTAACTATACGTCTGTTTAGTAATCAGTTCTGAACCCTGCAAAAAAAATAATAAAATAAAAGTCACTTCTCGTCTTTAATCTTATCTAATATTTTTTTAATATTAGATAAAACCCGCTTCTCTTCTTTAATCTTATCTAATATTTTTATTGTATTTAAATCTGAATGCATTAAATTTTTGAAAATACAAAAAATAATAATTAACGTATTAATTTAGGTTTTATAAAATATAAATATATATATAATATTACAAAAAAGATTGACTAACAGAAATAGTAACAACAATTGACGCCAGGGACGAATTCTGCCAAAAAATACAAAGGTAAGGATGAAATTGTCAAGAAATGAAAGGTAGGGATGATTTGCGCAAAAGAACTGAAAGATATGGACCTTTTGCGCCAATTACCCTAAAGAAAAGAAGAGCCAAGTTAAGGGAAAATGTTGAGAACAAAATTAAAAGGGCAATTGGCGCAAAATGTCTTTACCTTTGGATGTTGTTGTGGAAATGATATCTACCTTTAATTTTTTGGCAATCTCATCCCCACATTGATATTTCTTTTGCACAATTCACCCTTATATCAATTTGTCATTAATATTCTCCATTTTCAAAAGAGCGTTTTTGTCCGAACACAGTTTAAAATTTAAAAAAAAATTACAAATTTCCGAAAATAATAAATATTGTTGAAAACTAATTAAAATAATTTGCATTATCAAAAATATTAAAAATAACTATTTTTTCAATATTGCTAATTAAATTTTAGAACCTTGTTTGATTTTTTTTTATAAATTTTTTACTATAGATGGACAAAAATACCCTTTTGAAAGTGACGGAAATTAGAGACAAACAGTATGAAGGATGGATTGTGTAAAAAAAATATGAAGGTGATGATGAAATTGCCAAAAAATCAAAGGTAGGGACCATTTGCACAATGATGTCCAAACGTATGGACCTTTTACGATTACCCAAATTAAAATTTAAAAAAGAAAAAAATGCCTCATTTGATGGAAATACAAATACTACGTGCCCAATATAGGAGTTAATCTCAAATAATCTGAATATAACGCCATTTTTAGTGCTTGGACTTTTTGTCTCCCAGCATTCAAAAGGCACCAAATTTTGATCCTAGTCTGACACCCGGACTGCTTGTCTAAGAAAAACGGCCATGGCAAAAGATCTGACTTTACTTTGGCATTATTTCTCAAAAAAACACAAGGTAAATTTGAGTTTGAACGGGATACATGTGACCACGATGCAACTATTGCCTCAGCCGGCGGTGACGACTATGGAAGCAGCAATTTTAGAGGCCGGGCACTAGCCACCAGGAATTTTGCAGTAAAACCACAACAGGGACGTCAAATTTTTACTTTTTGGGTGGTTTCGCGGTAGAGGTGGCGTTTAGGCTAATGGGCTGAGTTTGGAATTTGAGAGGGGTTGTGGTAGCTGCCATCTAACGATAGCAACAGTAGGGCACCAAACGATTGGGTTCGATTGGATTTTATAATAGCGATGAAGAAGGTATAGGAAATCTCAACAACTGATTCTAATTTTTTTCTCCCCAAATCCTACATCTTTCTTTACCCCCTTATAAACCAATAGCCGTCTTCTTTATTGTGAGCAAATTTTATAGTCTGAGACAAGATTTGACAAAAGAGAATAGCCAGGCAACAAATCCGCGATTGCATTTCCAGTTCTTTGTTCACGAGGCATGTTTGTAATTTTCTGCTTGTCCATTTTCATAAATCCAAACCTATACGTTAAATCTTTCTTTAACCCCTTATAAACCAATAGCTGTCTTCTTTATTGTGAGCGAATTTTACAGTCTGAGACAAGATTTGACAAAAGAGAAGAGCTAGGCAACAAATTCGCGATTCCATTTCCAGTTCTTTGTTCACGAGGCATGTTTGTAATTTTCTACTAGTCCATTTTCGTAAATCCAAACCTATACATTAAACTTGTTGGTTAAGATTGCAATGGAACATGAGGTCTACAAAGGCTTTCTCCAAAGCCTTCCCAGTCTACCTGTTCCATTTGTGGTGAATCACCTAGTGAAGAGACAAAGATTGGGGAGAATTGCAATTACATCAAGGAGTAACATCAGCCCATTTCAAAAAATAGCATTGGCCTCGAGGTGTGATGATTTAGCCTTGCCTTTTAAAAAAATGCTATTGCTAATTGATGCCCCTTGAGAAAATTTAGAATTAAAAATGGATAAAATGGCACGGCAATGAAGTTCACCTATGTATGATCTTAAGAAAGAGTTCTTTTTTTTTTTTTTTTTTTTTTGTATTTTAAGTTTCATTTTTCGTTTGAGCAATAGTTTCAGCAACTCTGATTAGTGTCATTTTATGTTTTATAGTTCTAAATCCTATCTTACTTCTTTGTCAAAAATATCTCGTTGCAAAAGGAAAATTTCAGCTAGCACATACTAATGAAATTGATTACATAAAAGCAATAAATTTAATAAATAATGTGGATTGGTCTCTCCTATAGTAATTAAAAATATTTTGAGGTGTTATATTTTTCATTATTAAAATTCAACTGTTGATTTTAGCTTAGTCATTAGGCTGCAAGCTTCTAATGTAAGATGAATTCACGAAAGCTAAAGTTTAACTAATATGTAAAGATACATGAAAATTATGTATTTAGAAAAATTGTGTAGTCTATCACCCTCAATAACTACATTATACAGCTGCATATTTCACTGGGGATTCCTGAAGGTTTGACAGCCACCTAGACATTCTCTTCATGCACATTTGGTATTGTTAATTTATATTGTCTCTCACCCTTGAAACAAGGGTGATAAGATCACGGAAGCACGTATTTTAATCCAAGCAAGCAAACGATGTCGAAACCTAGAAAAGCCAATATTCGGGCAATAAATTTGGACCTTAGAACTTGTACCCGTTGAAATTTATCATGAACACAAATTAAAACCTTGCCACAAAGGATTAAAGCCCTAACTCCTTTGATAAGAGACGTGTAATTCGAATCCACGAAACACGATTTACCAATAAGAGAATTACATCTCTTTAACAAAGACAATGTCTTTAATTCGTCATAAAAACTCTCCCCCTTAATTGTATTACAATGAACTCTTTATATAAGGTAAAAATAAAACCTAATTCTTGGAGGAAAAGAAACCTAAACCTAATTCTTGAAGGAAAAGAAACATAATTACTAAAGGAAATATATAAAAATCCTAATTACCAAAAGTAAGAATAAAAATAAATAAATTAGAAAATTCGCCAAAATTCCGCCAGAATAATTGAAGTACCGATTTAACCGTCGAAATGATGGAAATTGATCACGATACTAGTGGGCTCAAGGGCTTTAGCCCATGAGTTTTGTTCAGTTGCTAGTTTCTGCTTGGAAAACACATATTATTTGTCCAAATCTGAATCTATTGGCTCTGAATTGACGGATTTATCTTGACCTGTTAATTGCTATTTGGTTGCCTTCATTGGATCGCATCATACCATCTCTCTTCAAGATGATTCGTCCTTGAATCACTACAGGGTTCAAAGAATCGGCGAAGTCCACCTAGATCAAATGGAAATGTATTGTCACCATTGAAAAGAACAATCATGTGATATTTCTGGAATCTGAAATCACATTGGAAGGGAGGTGCAAAGTTTTTGAACAGTGAATGTTGAGATAATGTCCGCACTTACTAACATGAACCTACAAAAGAGACTTAAGCACACTCGGATGGGGTTTGTTAATTTCATAATGCCCCCACTTACTAACATAAAACTGCAAAAGAGACTTAAGCACACTGGGATGGGGTTTGTTAATTTCATGAGACACAAAGTAAGGGTCATTGTACTCATGTGAAATTATCTCAATTAGACCCTTTTTAACTTTAACCACATCATTCTCAACTTCATCGAATTTTTCAAAGGCTTGTTGATTCACCTCCACCTTTTAATCTCAGTAATGTTACCAACTCCGTCAACCTTTGTTTCAATCACCTTTTCAATTATTGTCTCCCTTTCATCTTCTTTTTCTGTCACTTCTACAGCTTCCTCTTTAATAGTTTCCTCAAAAAAATTTTCCCTTTCAATAATCTTTACATCAACTTTAATCATCTCCTTTTCCTCTCTTTCTTTTCTCTTTTTTTCTTTTAATTCTCGTTCTAATTTTCCTAACTCCTCATCTATCATCCTAAATGATTCTTTAAGCTGTTCAAATGAATCACTTTCTATCCTCTCTTTCTTTTGATCCACAAGTGCTTGCTCCGGTGTCAAAGAAGTAAAAATGATTTTTTTCCCTTTTGAACAAACTTGTACCTATTTTTAGTCTTATCATAG